>JAADWX010000203.1:0-33390 GCA_023336405.1 Globisporangium echinulatum | reverse complement strand
TTGGTCTTTCTTGAATATGTTTGAATGGCTCAAAGGGCTCTGACAGTCAAAACCCGGCGAAACTGATTTGAGACTTCAATTATTTGTTTGATCAGGTTATTATTTAATCGTGGTGTTGACAAATGAGAATAGTGCCTGTATTGATTGGAATATGAAATATTAATCTGTGCTGTAAAATACATCAAAGTGCTTCCAAAATTTCAACAATGAGTCTTTCATTTCTACGTCTTTTTTCGTTGTTTTTTCTTGCAGATTGAATTTACGCAGTCCGTAAAAAGGATGTGCGTAAAAACGAACGTGGAACTTGAGGAGCAAACGAACGCGTGCTGATCGCTCGCCCCCATCGTCAACCACAGACCTCAGATCCATCACCAGCAGCTCAAACCACCACCTTATCATCACCTCCACCATGCTCGCCCTCCGCCGTGCCGCCGTCTCCGCCGCCTCGAAGCGCAGCGTGTTCTCCGTCCAGAGCGCGTCGGTCTCGAGCGACACGTTCAAGGACAAGGAGCGTGCCGCCGAGTCGGCGTACTTCAAGTGCGTTCTGCTTGTCGATTCGACTCGATCCACATTGATCGGATCTGTTGCTCCTACTTGTCTGCTGCCATGTCCAGCAGAGCAGATGAAGGGATGAGGGGAAAGAATGTCTACGATCGATCACTCACGCTTCCTGTTTGCCACAAACTCTCTTTCGTTTGCAGCAAGGAGGACGAGAAGGCGCTGCGCAAGCTCCTGAAGAAGCTCAAGGGCCAGGCCGATGTCGTACGTGCGCGCGCTCTGTCGTCTTGCAGCGAGTGATGCGCTTGATCTGCACGCCATGAGCAATCGATTGAGAGACTGACGTTGGTTGTGCTACTTGTTGGACCACGCTGCAGTTGGACAAGTCGGGCCTCAAGGACCACGTCAACCACGACGTGAAGGGCCTCAAGAAGATCAACGGCCTCGACCTGTCGCAGGAGCAGATCGACGCGCTTCTCAAGTGGAAGCACGAGCACTAAGCGCTCGTTGTCGCTCGCCGCCACTACGCCAAGCAGTGACACAGTGGTCATGAGTGACGCTGCACAGCAGCGACCGATGACCCGTCGTTTGCGCGTGAGCAGATCACCGGCCGTTGTCCGTCCCCGCGCCGTCCATGCGCTCTGTTAATTCCGTTGTGCAGCAGTGTGGACGCGTCGTCCGGCGTCTAATGCAATCAGCAGCACCGCATGCATCAGTGGTGTGCGAGCGTCTAGTTTGTGCATCGTGCGCTCCGCTGCGTGGTTGCTATTGCTGTCTATCGCAATGGATTAGTGCTGTACGGCGTCGCGACAGTCACTCGGACGTCATCATCCCCTCCCCCGTAGTCATCGCACTCGACAAATGTGGGTCGACACAGAGGCAGCAAGCAAACGTGTACACAGCGAGCGTGGGTGGGTGTGCATCGCAAGAGGCCGCGCAGCAGTAGCGTCCATGCGGTCGGCAAGCGCGTGACCTACTCAGGTACTCTCAAAGTCTGCAATCTGCTTCTTGATCTACACGCCGCCGCAGACATCCATCACATGGGACAGCAAAGAGGCCGCGAGTGTGTGAGTGCACGCGAGAGCAAACCGCAAGTGGACAAGTGTGACACAGCAACAGCAAGCGCACCTTGTCGAGCTCCGCTGCGATCTCGTCGCGCTGCGTCTGAGCAGTCTCGAGCAGCTGCTTGACGCGTTTCTGCGAGTCGTGCGCGACACAGCAGCGTATGTGTGTGAATGTGAGTGGATGCGTCATGCCACGCTCACCAACTCGCACACTCACACAGATAGGCTCATAGAGACGCACACAGACGCATAGACTCTCTTCGTAACAGCAGCAGTCGATCGTACCATGACGACAATGTTCGAGTTGACCGTGACCTTGGCCGAGTACTCGCTCACGTCGCGCTCGGCGTCGCGCAACGACCGCTGGAGCTTGTCGCGGATCGGCAGCAGCCTTAAGTACGCCGCGTCGGTCTTGTACGACGTGCGCACTGGCGCTGGCGCTAAAGTCGGCTCGGCTGGCTTGGCGACAACGACGTCCATGCCGCCGAGGATGTCGTCTTCGAGGTCGTCGACGTCCTTGTCGTCGTCCGGCGATAGCGCCGGGCTCGCAAACGCCGGCGACCGCTGCGCTGACTCCTGGCCGGCCATCGACTCGCCCTCGGAGCCAATGTCCGTGACGATCGGCGTGTTCACAGCCGAGAACGTCGAGTCACTCGCTGCGCTGCTGGTCAGTCCAAGCTTTGCCTGCTTCTCGGGCGGCTCATCGGTTGACGACGACGACAGCTCGAGGTACTCGGGGTGCTGCCGAATGAGCTCGAGCTCGTCCGTGACGACAATGCCGTTCGGGTGCTCGCTGTCGACCATCCAGTCGTAAAAGTCCACGAGTTCTTCCTCTATCGAGTCAATGGGTACAGCAGACACGTACGAGAGGCAGAGGTGCAGCGTGAGCAAATGAGTGTGGATGGATGGATGGATGCGATTGGCTCGTGAAGTAACAATGGCAACGGTACGTACGGACGTCCTCGATCACGCCGCCCTGGATGATCTTCACGAGGTCTTCTTCAACACGTGCAACGTCGTTTTTCTATGGACATGCGCGCAAGGAGCTCAGCTCACTGACGAGTCCAGCACGCAACAACAACATACGACACAAACGTACTGGGAATGGTGTGTGGCGCTTGGTCTTTTCGTACTTGCGCTTTACGACGTTCGTGTTTGGTGGCGTGATGCCGTTTGGCACTTCGTCCTGCTGCTCGAGCGCCGCCATCTCGTCGTCTTTGTCGGTCACGATGAAGATCTGCGACATGTGTATCGTGTTGTGCTCAGCACTTTGGTGGCTATGCGTACAATGTAAACATGCACACATACATACACGCACGTACCTGTCCGATCTCGCCGCTCTTGTAGAAGAAGTTGTCGTCGTACGTCTTGTGGGTCTCCAAGATGCACGGCAACTGAGCTGCGTGTGCGTCAACGTCCACATGCAGATAGCGAGTGCGTCAGCGCACGCGCGCACAGCGGATTGTATAGACAGCGCACTACTTGCGCAGACGCACCGATCTTTGACGGATACTCCTTGCCGTTCACCATGAGCTTAAAGTGCTTGTTGTCGGCTGCCGATGGCGCGGTGACGAAGCACAGCTCGTCGCGTCAGACTCGATCGCTACTGCCAAAAAAGCATGTACATGCATGCACGCTTGCACGCACCGCCTGAGATCATCTCGACTTTGCCCATGTCGCCACCGGCGATCGCCTGCCGGATGTCCTGCGCAAGCTTGCGCGGCACCTGCAGCAAGTACTGCTCCATCTCAGCACTCGTGCACTTTCGACTCGTGCCTTCACAATAGCAAAGCTGTAAAGCAAATGTGCCTGTTGATATGAAGTGGCACACCAGAATCGAATTGTTAAAAAGCGAATGCTATTTGCCAAAATAATATATATCGATCATATTATTTTCTGTGGCTCCTCAACAGGGGAATCGTTGTCCGCATCACCCTTTTCCTTATCCGCACCACCTTCTTTCATACACTCCTCCACGCAAATATAGTCAACAGGCGCGGCGATACTTGCTGTCGTTGTCGTTGCTGTTGTGGCACCTTGCAACGTGCAAAGCAGCAGCCGAGTAGCACCAACTTTCGTCAAATGTTGGCAACATGCAGCTTGTGTGGGTCGTGCAAGACCGTCGTTGTCACGCGCGACCAATACAAAATGAGGACAAGATAAGCGAAAAGAAACGGTTTCCAAGGCAATGTGTAGCCATTTTGAAGCGCAGTTGTCATATATTGACTCCTGAGTCGCTCGTAGCAGAGTGTGACCGCACGAATCGCAATCCGCCAGAGATCGTGACGCCAGTTGCGCTACGCTTCTCGCCACTATTGCCCTCGAGCGAGAGCAGCAGGCGCGTACCGTGCGTCGCCACAGCGTCGCGCAGCAGTTTGCAGCCGCGCAGCGTGATCTCGTTATACGAGAGGTCGAGCACGCGCAGCGCGCGGTTCTGTGCCACGCACTGCGCAAAGATCTCGACTGCCTGGTCGGATCGGATACCCGTGCAGATCTGCGCAACATGCGGGATCATACGTATTTGAACCATTCGATCGGTCACTCGATGGTGTAATGGCTCCGTTGTAGCAGTCCAGATGCAAACGCACCATGTGTAGGTTCTCGACTGTCGCGTCCTCGCCCAGTGCGCGGTACAGCTCAACGACACCAGGCGGTTCGAGCGCGCAGTGGCTCTAGTGTGCACACACAGACACTTAACTGCGTCAGTGTTGGCTGACTACAGTCTTGCGCTTGCATCGCCAACTACCGACACACACAACGCACATACGCACCACATCGAGCTTCGTCAGCGTCGCAGTCGCGCGAACGAGGGCAGCGAGCGCTACTGCAATGTCCGAGCCGCCAAAGCAGTCCTGCAACAACACGGTCGCGAGCGCTGGATGATGCTCGAGCGCGTGTACGACGCGCAGCCCTGCGTGCTCAGCCATGCGGTTGTCGCTGTAGTCGAGGACCCGCAGCGACGTGTTGTGCTTGAGGCCGATCGCAATGTGCGCGTTGCCAGTGGCCGAGAACGCGTTCGACGAGATGTCGAGGTGCGTCAGCGTATGGTTCGCAGTCAATACGTGCGCAATGTGCTCAGCCGCGGCGTCCGAGACGCCCGTGTTGCCGAGCAGCAGCGTCGTGAGCGTCGTGTTGAACGCGTCAGCGATTGCTGCACTGCGCAGTGGTGGCAGCGTCGCAGTCGGCATCTCGGTGCGGCGGCGGTGGTGAATCTGCGTCTTCAGTAGCTCGTCGTCCGTGACGACCTTGGGGCCGAGTGCGGCGAGCAGCTCGCTCGCTTTGCAGTCGCCAATCGCGTTGTGCGCGAGTCGGAGCTCGCGCAGCGCGGCGTTCGTCCGCAGCGTCTTGCCGAGCCACGGGTGCACGCCGTCCTTCCCGATGCGGTTGTGCTCGAGGTCGAGCACGCGGACGTGTGTATTGTCAGCGAGCGCTGTTGCTAACAGCGCCGACCCGAGCGTCCCGATGCAATTGTAGTTCAGATGGAGTGTCGTGAGGCAGCCGTTGAGCTCGAGTGCACTTGCGAGGAGACTCATCTCGCTGTCGCGGAGCTGGTTGCCACTGAGCGAGAGCGTCGTCACAAAGCACTGCGTGTGTGTGTGAGAGCTGGTGATATGTTTACTATACGTGTGCAGATAGGCAAGCAAGCGAGACCGTACGTTGCCGCTGAGACCGCTGGTCAAGCGCGCCATTGCTGCGTGGTCGAGCATGCAGCCGCGCAGGTCGACGGTGCTCGGTCGGTCCTTGTGCTCGGTCTCAGCGTACCCAGCGGCTTCGGCATCCGGATCTGGCGCCTCGCGCGACACGAACGCGACATCGACGAAGTTGCCCTGTTCAGTGATGGTAGTCGTGCACGTTCACAGCCAGTCAGTTAGTCATATGCACACACAGAGGTGGGTCGGAGCCGAGCGCGTTAACAATCCAAAGCAAGAGGTGGCTCGAGATCCAGTGTCTGTGTGTACCTCGCTGTCTTTCGTGACGATGGAGCTCTGTGGCCAACAGCAGCAGCTCACAGTTGCGCACATACAGTCATGTCGTGAGGCACACGAGTAAATATGAGGTGCTTGCTATCCTGCTGCAACGATGCACGATCCGACTGGAAACGTTCGTCGAGACGAGCAGCTCACAAACTCACCGACAGGTACGCAGTTCCACATGGATGACTGCAGATCACCATGCCGTCGTAGCTCCGTATGAGCATGCACGTCACCTAGCGGCAGCGGCATCACGAACGAGAGAGAGAGAGAGCGTGCAGGTTGCACATGCATTCAGAGGTGCGTACACAAGGGTTCGTAGCGTTTGTTACCTAGAGACTGCACTGATGTAATAGCGAGCTGGATCCGAACGCTTTCGAGTCGGGCGACGCGCACTACGTACGCACCTTGCCGAATGCAGTGCGGATCGGCGCTTTCGATGGGATCGACGACGTCCATTTGCCTGCAACAGGGTCGAAGAACACGGCGTTGCGGTTTGCTACGACCCGGATCGCTTCCTCCACCGCTGCGGGTCCGACCAGGATCACAAACGCGATCGTCAGTGAACAAGCGCACGCACACCCAGCGTAGTGGGAAACAGTCGCGCCTCGATGAATGCAGCAAATACGTGGTGCTCGCACGGTTCGGAACTCACCTGCTGCGACAGCCTCCATGTCGAACGAGTACGCTGAGTACGAACAACAGGTGGCGAGCAATGGCGCAATGACATGACGGCTATGTATAGAGACGCCACAGTTGTGGAGACTGAAGTGGTGCACGGTTGAACAGGCTCACGACTTGCGCACGTTTAGAGTCGGGCACAGGCAAACTGTATGAGGCGCGAGTGATGGCCGCGCTCAGAGCAAGGCAACAGCTCAGATGCGGCGACCTCAGCGTGAGTGATTGCGTCCTGCTTTCGATCCGGGACGCTGACGTCGGGCAGCGACGACGATCTGCAACGTTCAAGCCTGACACGATTTTTCGCGATGGATACAGTGCACGACGTCGTTGACGTGCACGGCGTGAGCAACGCGCGCTTGATGTTTGATCGAGCCAATACCCTCCGTCCTGCTCTGGGATCTCGACTGCAGTCAATCTTTTACGTGTAAAGTGCTGTCGCGAGTGTGTCCGAGGTCGTTGAGGATGTCTATGATGTCACTGCACAACATTCGCCAAGCTGAAGTAGCAAGCAAGCATATCGAACCACTCCTAAAAAAGTCTGATGAGATGATACGAACAGTGTGCTTGTCATGGATTGAAATTTTGATACTATCCTGCTAGTAAAAGCAAGATGTTTGCATCGCCCAATCCGGTCGCGCGGATTTTCGCAGAAACCGGCTGCTGTAGCAGAATCGCAGCTGTTGCAAACCACATTGGCGCAAACGATGTGTATTGCGGCAATCTTTGTGGCAACCGTGACGACACAAACGACATTTTGCGTTGTTGACTTGCACCCGCTCGATGCGTGTCAAAAAACGTTCAGCATATGCTCGACGCTCTGTCCAGCAGATGCGCGGAGCAGCACAGCTCACGGATCCAGTCGCTGGTGCACGCAGCGTCGCATCGTCCATCGCGAGCCGCATGGCGTTCACGCGGCGCCATTCCAAGAGTTGAGCCGCAGTGCCCACTAGGCAGCTACCGCCATCAGTAGCTACACGCGCGCACGTTCATTCGCCGCACGACGCACGACGCACCACTCGACGTACGACACGCTTGCAAGTGATTGCCATCTCCTCGCGGCGTGCACACATCAACCATCGCTGCAAAGCGCTCGTACCCACCAGCAATAGCAACACATACACACATCGCCACAACAAGACGCATCACGATGCGCCAAGCCAAGTTTGCGCCAGACCTCATCCCGATCTCTGAGACCGAACTCATCGCCTCGCAGCACGACAAGAGCGCGCTCAAGCGACTCGACGGGCTTCGTGCACGCCAAGGCCGTGCGCTCTCGTCGCCCTCGCCAGTCACGAAAAGCCATAGCAGCGCCGGCAGCGTGCGACCGCGCTCGGCGTCGGCCAAGGTAGGTACCACCACGACTGACTCGCGACAGCAGCAGCAGACGAGCACTGCACCAGTCGTGGACGAGAAGTACGGCCGCACGATCCTCCACAACGCCGTGCGCAAGGGAGACCTCGAGACCGTGCACCGCGTGCTCGCGCAGCATCCTGAGCTTCTGCGGTTCCCCGACAACCGCGGCAACCAGCCGCTGCACTACGCTGCAAACGCAAGTACGCCCAACGGCGCCAAGTCGGTGTACCTGCTGCTCAAAGCCGGCGCGTTCGCGAACGCAGTGAACGACCGCAACCAGACGCCGCTGCTCGTGTACGCGATCTCGACAGAGGACGACAACGACCTCGTGCCGCGCATTTTGCTGCACCACAACGCCAAGCCGGTCGTGCAAGTGACGAGCGAGTTCATGCTGCCGCAGTACGTCGCGTCGCGCGGGCTGCTCAAGGTCGCAGCTGTGCTGCGCGAGTTTATGTGATAGGAACTAGAGTAGTCCTGTGTGCGTGTCGAGATAGATGTCGGAAGAGACAAGTACTGAGAACAGTTGAAGGGTAAACATTAGAGTGTGTACACTACGCAAAGCTGAGCGATCCGCATTGAGCTCCACGAGTGTCTTCAGTCTGCAATCTCGGTGCTGCCTATTATCGCAAAGCTGCCAATGTGACTGGCGGGCTGATCCACAGCCTCACTGAATGGATAAATAGAGCGGTATTATCAATCATCATATTTTATCCTATATGTTGTTTTTGCATTTGTCGTCAGTGATGAAGAGTAGCTACAATTCAACTGTGTCGATTCGCTCATGTCAATTTACACTTGCAGAAAGAGACGGGTGACGTGCTGTGTGTGTGGCATCGAGCAACAATGTGTGAATAACTGTAGTCAACCTGTGATCTCCGGCATCAGCCGCTATCACGCTTGTGGAATCGAGCTGTACACACTGCAAAAGACAGTGAACGCATGCAGCTCGGCGCAGTAGATGCTTTCACCATTCAGCAGGATCGCAGATACTCTCAATAATGCTAGCACAGCTGAACCATAAAAACCGATACACATTGGTCGTAAAATATTGGTTTGTATAGTTCAAAATTGCAATAATGGATCGTTGACTACACATATTAGGTAATCAAAGTAAGGACAGATACGTTCCGTTGGATGGCATCAGCACAGCCGATAGCGTTTGACAGGGAACACAAGATGCGTAATATCAGCTGTAAATGATGCAGCGATACGTAAACAAACTCTCGAATGTGGTGCAACACGCACTCTTCGCATGGATCTCGAATGTGTTTGCTTCCATTGCATGCACACGCGTCGTCGTGTTCTCATGGTTGTCGCTCAGCATTGCTGCTTATACTTTGCTGCAGCGCCAACCTTCATTTCCTTGCACACATGCGCGCACCATCATTCCTACGCACACCCAGTTGCGACGGCAGCAACGTCCGCCCTTGAGCAAGTGGTTGCAACAAGCATCTTCCTGTGGCATCGGCTCCTCGTCGTCGATGCCATTGACGCTCGAGCACCAACCAACCAACAACGGCGCACAGTTGCATGCATGCATGTGTGATGAGTGTTGGACGCACGAACAACAGCAATACGAATGTGGAAAGTGCGCAAATACAAAACCCAAGTCGTTGCTACTGACCTGGTTATTGTATACCGACTGAACAGGCGCTGCTGCAATCGCCCCTTTCCGCTCACTCGTCGACTCGCCATCGTCTGCGCAAGTGTCTTCGCCCATCTGCTGACTTGCTCCTACTGCAAGCATGGGCGGCAAGTCAAAGCCCGCGTCCGAGAAAAAGCCGCTGCTCGGCAGCGCTGCGTACGGCTCATATGAGCTCGAGCACGGCGTTGCGAATGGCGCAATGGGGCTCGGCGACCGGTACCCGTCACAGAACGCGACGTGCGTCTCGGCCGCGCTCTTTTCGTGGGTTACGCCCGTGATGGAGCTCGGAAACGCGCGGCCATTGCAGCACGAAGATCTGTACCAACTCGACCCGGACAACCGCGCGCACAACGTCTCGGACACGTTCCAGGCCGCGTGGCACGCGCAACTTGCGCGCACGAAGCCGTCGCTCACGCGCGCACTTGCACGGACGTTTGGCGGCCAGATCGCCAAGGCCGGCTTGCTCAAGCTCGTGCACGACTCGCTGCAGTTTGTCGGGCCGCTCATGATCAAAGACATCATTGCGTTCCTCAAGGACCCCGACGCGCCGATGAGCCGCGGCCTCACGTACGCTGGCATCGTGTTTGTCGCCGGCGTGATCCAGAGCTTCATGCTGCGGAACTACTTCTTCCACTGCTTTGAGTCCGGCATGCGCGTGCGCAGTGCGATCGTCACAGCAGTCTACAACAAGTCGCTCGTGCTCTCGGCCGCTGCGCGGCAGAAGAAGACAACGGGCGAGATCACGAACTTGATGTCGATCGACGCGCAGCGGCTCCAGGAGCTCTCGACGTACATCAACAGCGTCTGGTTCAGCGTGTTCCAGATCACGGTGTCGTGCTATTTGCTGTACCTCCAGATCGGCGTCGCGACGTTTGCTGGTGTCGCGGTGATCGTGCTGCTGCTGCCCGTGACGGCAGCGATCTCAAAGCTCATGCGCCGTTTGCAGCTGCGGCTCATGAAAGTCAAGGACGAGCGCATCAAGGTGTGCCACGAAGTGCTTGCTGGCATGAAAGTCATCAAGCTCCAGGCGTGGGAGAACAGCTTTACGCAGCGCGTGATGCAGTTCCGCCGCGACGAGCTCTCGAAGCTCGAGACGTACATCTACGCGCGCAGTGCGTCGGTCACGCTCTTCTCGGCGATCCCGTCGCTCGTGACGGTCGCGTCGTTCCTCACGTACGTGCTGCTCGGCAACACGCTCGACGTCGGCACGGCGCTCACGAGCCTTGCACTTTTCAACATCCTGCGCTTCCCGCTCTTCATGCTCCCGCAAGTGCTCAACTCGATCGTCGAAGCGAGCGTGAGCGTCGACCGTCTGCAGTCGTACTTCCTCGAAGAGGAGCGCGAGAAAGTCGGTGCCGGGACGCTCACAGCAGTTGGCATTGCAGTCGACAACGCGGACTTCATGTGGGACGCAGCCGTCGCGCCAACGAGTGCCGACGACAAGCAAGCGCTGCTTGCAACATCGTCTGCAACCGAACAGCCTTCAAACGCGCCCATACTGCGCAACATCTCGTTGCACGCAAGCGCAGGCGACCTCGTTGCAGTCGTTGGCCACGTCGGCGCTGGCAAGTCGACGCTGCTGAGTGGCATTCTCGGCGACGCACGCTGCAGCCGCGGCCGCGTGTCGCTCCGTGGCCGCGTCGCGTACGTCTCGCAGCAGCCGTTCATCCAGAACGCGACGGTGCGCGACAACATTTGCTTTGGCCTGCCGTTCGAGCCAGCGCGGTACAACGAAGCCGTGCGCGTGAGCGCATTGCGCAAGGACCTCGTGATCCTCCCGGGCGGCGACCAGACCGAGATTGGCGAGAAGGGCATCAACCTGAGCGGCGGCCAGCGCACGCGCGTTGCGATCGCACGCGCTGTGTACCAGGACGCCGACATCTACGTGCTCGACGACATCCTCTCAGCGGTCGACAGCCACGTGGGGCACGAGATCTTTACGCAGTGCATCAAGCGCGCGCTCAAGGACAAGCTCGTGCTGCTCGTGACGCACGGCCTGACATTTTTGAGTCAGTGCGACCGCATCGTCGTGCTCGAGAAGGGCGCCGTGGTCGAGCACGGGACGTACGACACGCTCATGCGCGACTCGACGGGCGTGCTCACGGACCTCGTGGCCAAGTACAAGGAGCAGGACCAGCAGCACAAGACGATCGAAGACGTCGAGGACGAACTCGTTGGTGACGCGGCGGGTGTCACTGTCGAGCAGCTTCACGCGCTCGAGGCCGACGACGCAGAGGACGAAGTGCCGATGGACGAGTACGTGAACCGGTCGCGCACGTCGTCGATCCGGAGCGACTTGACGCACGACGGCGAGTTTGCCGAAACGCAGCTGATTGCCGACGAGGACCGATCGACTGGCGACGTTGCGTGGGGCATCTACAAGGTCTGGATTCGCGCGTTCGGCGGCATGTGGGCTGGCGTCGGCCTCATCCTCGTGTTCATCGTCGTGCAAGCCATCAACCTGTCGTCGACGATGTGGCTCTCGTACTGGTCCGAGCACGCCGAGCAGACGGCCGACCAAAGCAAACAAGCGCAGCGCGAGTCGCAGATGTACTACGTGTACGTGTTCATGCTCCTGAACCTCGCGTACGCCGTGGCGCTGTACTTTCGCGCGATCAGCACGTACGCCGGTGGGCTGCGCGCGAGTCGCACGCTCTTTCACGCGCTGCTCGCGCGCATCATCCGCGCGCCGACGTCGTTCTTTGACACGACACCGACTGGCCGCATCGTGAACCGGCTGTCCAAGGACGTGTACACGGTCGACGAGAGCATCCCCGCGACGTGGAGCATGCTGCTGAACACGATGATGAGTGTGTTGGCGACGCTCGCGACGATCTCGTACGTCACGCCGGTGTTCATGGTCATCCTCGTGCCCGTGCTCATTGGGTACTACACGTCGCAGCGGTACTTTATCAAGACGTCGCGCGAGCTCCAGCGCCTCGACTCGATCAGCCGGTCGCCGGTCTTTGCGTTGCTGTCCGAGACGCTCGATGGGCTCCCGACGATCCGCGCGTACGGCGCCGAAGCCGCGTTTGCGACCAAGAACGAGCAGCAGCTCGACCGGAATCAGCGCGCGTACTTTCTCAACTTTGCCGTCAACTGCTGGCTCGCACTGCGGCTCGAGTTTGCCGGCACGCTCATTGCGTCGTTTGCGGCGCTCTGTGCCGTGCTCGCGCACAACGCGACGACGCAGGAGGGCGTGGCGTTTGCTGGCCTCGCCGGCGTCTCGCTCTCGTACGCGTTCAGCGTGACGCAGTCGCTCAACTGGTCGGTGCGCATGATCAGCCAGCTCCAGACGCAGATGGTCTCGGTCGAGCGCGTGCAGAACTACTCGGACATGCCGATCGAGCCGCCGCTCACGAGCGCAAAGCCACCGCATAGCGACTGGCCCGCGCTTGGTGCGATCGAGTTTCGGAGCGTCAACTTGCGGTACCGCCCTGGGTTGCCGCGTGTCCTGCGGAACCTGTCGCTGTCGATCCGGCCGCGCGAGAAGATTGGGATCGTCGGCCGCACGGGCGCTGGCAAGAGCAGCCTTGTCGTCGCGCTCATGCGGCTCGTTGAACTCGATTCTGGTGCGATCGTGATTGACGGCGTCGACGTGAAGACGATTGGGCTCCACGAGCTCCGGAGCAAGCTCTCGATCATCCCGCAGGACCCGGTGCTGTTCTCGGGCTCGGTGCGCTCGAACGTCGACCCGTTCGCGCAGTTTAGCGACGCGCAGATCTGGGCGTCGATCAAGCGCGCGCACCTTGGAAGCGCTGTCACTGCGCTCGACGCCACGGTCGACGAGAAGGGCACGAACTTTAGCGTCGGCGAGCGGCAGCTGTTGTGTATTGCGCGCGCGCTGCTCAAGCGGTCGCGCATCATCCTCATGGACGAAGCCACGGCGTCGATCGACACGGAGACGGACCGCAAGATCCAGCAGAGCATCCGCGACGAGTTCCGCGACTGCACGTGCCTCACGATCGCGCACCGCATCAACACGATCCTCGACGCCGACCGCATCCTCGTGATGGAGAAAGGTGCCGTTGGCGAGTTTGACACGCCAGCTGCGCTCCAGAAGAAACCCGACGGGCTCTTCAAGGGCCTCGTCGACCACTGGCGCGACGAGAACTGATGATGCTGAACGCCACAGAGCGAGTCAGCGAGGTGGCAGGGGTGGTAGGGTCGCGTTGCTACCTGTCTGCGTATATGCATAACGCCTGCATGTCGTCGTCATGAATGAACATGTATATGCATCTACTTTGTCCATTTGCCTACTCCTGCTGCTGCAAGAGCGTCGATCGATCGGTCAGTCTGCTATTGCTGCTGCTGCTCGCCATTGCACTTCGTCTGCGAGTGGGTACAGCGTCGCGCCACGCACAACACAGTCGACTCGCAGCGAACCAATCGCGATCGCTGAAAGGTCGAGCGCCGCCGCGTCCTGCGCAAGCGCCACGCACAATGGCGTCCCAACTGCACGGACATCGAGCGAGAGACTGCGCCAGGACGCTGGGAGCTCCAATACGTCGGTGTCTGTGATGTCAACGCTCGTGAGCTGTGCGAATGCGCTGAGGTCGTTCGGCAGCGACTCCAGTGGGTTGCCACTTAGCAGCAGTTCGCGCAGCAGCGCTGGATCGCTCAGCGATGCTGTCGTGACGTTGCGGATGCTGTTGCCTGCAAGCGAGAGTCGTTGCAGTTGCAGCTGAGCAAGCGACTCAGGTACTGCAACGATCCCTCTGCTCTGTTCAAGTGCAAACGTATGTCCGCCATTGGTAGTGATAGCAATGCTGCGCCACGACTCGACGAGATCCGTCGGCAGCGTCGTGAGGTTCGTCGCACAGAGCGCGATGTCGCGGACGCGTGGCGGAAAGTCGCGAGCGACGAGCCCACGTGGGAGCGCCGACA
Organism: Globisporangium echinulatum; assembly: GCA_023336405.1. Taxonomy (NCBI): domain Eukaryota; phylum Oomycota; class Peronosporomycetes; order Pythiales; family Pythiaceae; genus Globisporangium; species Globisporangium echinulatum. Next base: position 19,291 of record JAADWX010000203.1, on the reverse strand, counting down.
TGTTGGTGAGCGAGACGTAGATGCGTGCGAGGTGCGGGTGCGCAGCAGCCGTGAGCGCAGCGTCGTCGCCCCAGTGCGCGAGCGTCACGTTGTGCAGCTTGAGCGTCGCGAGCATTGAGAGGCACTGGATGCGCGACGGCATCGCAAGTGCCGGGCAGTGACTCACGATGAGTGTGCGCACGGCACGCGCGTCGACACTTGCGAGCGCAGCGCTGATCGCGTCGCTGTCGCCAGCGATCGCGCGCTTTGCACAGTTCACCTCGAGCACCGCGCACGTGTGCATCGCTGTTCCCCAGGGCCGTTGCGCGAGCAGACACGTGGTGTCAATGTGCTGTGCACGACTCGCGACAACGTCGGTGTGTGCATGCAGCGCAAGCACTACAATACCCGCGAAGAGCAGCGTCGCGTCGAGCGCGTGGCGGATGCGACCACGAGGCGGCACTCGCTTCAGCTCTGGTGCACTCGTCGGGGGTTCAGCTGTGTCTGGTGCTGGCGCAGTCACAGCTGTTGCCGCGCTGCGCACATGTGGGAGCTTGAGGCAGATGTGGCGCTGCTGCGAGGCGACGGAGCGCGGCAGGACCTGCAACAACGTCTGCATCTGCCACAGTGCGTACAGCAGTGCGAGCCCTGGCACCATCTTGGCGATAAAGTCGATCCACGAAGTCACGAAGATCTGCTCGCTGTCCGAGACAACAACTGCCGACCACGTATCGCGGTAGTAGACGTGTGTGGGGAATGCGTCACCACTTGCGTCAAACGCGTAGTAGTGCGGAAAGAAGATCGCTGCAGGGACTGCGAGGCCGTACACGATCGTGAGGCTTGCGTCAATGATGTGCTGCACGAGCACTTCGAGCGCAGGGCTCTGTGTGCGTCGCTTGCGGAACGCAAAGTGCACGAGTGGCAGGTGCCAGCAATCGAGTACGACTGCAGCGACCATCGTGCGGTTTATCGCACGCGAAGCTACGAACCGAGCGAGCTTGTTGGTCTGGAAGATCTGCAGCGCGACCTCGACTGCCGTACACACTTGCGCGATGTACAGCCCGCGCTTCTTGAGCTTGTAGTACGCTGCAAAGAGCACGCGCAGTATGCACCAGCGGTCGCGGTTCCGCGGCTGTGCGATCGCAAGTGCCGCGCGCTTGTCGGGTCCATTGAGCCAGATATCGGGTGAGAACACGAGTTCGCGCGACCGCCAGCTCGACAGCAGCGCGTTCACGACTGCGATTACGTGACCGATCGCAATCGCGTGCGAGACGACTGCGACTGGCGTGTTGAACGTCTCGATAGTTGTCGCGCGGATCGTTTGCACGACTGCGTCGGTGCTACTCGCACTGGCGTTGAGATGCGCGTACACGGCAGCGTAACCGTAGTAAAAGAGCGCTGTGAGGCTGTGCGCCGATACGACTGTGAGCCAGTACGTGCGCGCGAGTGCGAGCGAGATCTCGGAGCCAGCGCCGTGCGGCAACTTGGCTGGCGTTGACGAAGCAGCAGCAGGTGCCGACACCGACCCATCGGCTGGCACGAGCGCGAAAGGCGGCGGACACTCCATCGTGTGCAGTGTTGTTGCTGCCGAGACGGAAACACGAGCGATATGGAGCGGAACGATGTGCTCACAACGATTACGAGTGCTGCTTGAGCGCTCGAGGTGATAAAGCCGCCATCAAGCGCTATTCTTGCCTCAACTTGCCCAAGATTAGCCAAAGAGCAGGGACCATCACTCCACTTCAACTTGTGGCTTTCCTTTCCGACTGACAACATGGTCGAACTTGACAGTGCGGAAACCACGAGCGCGGACATCTCTCACGCTCTCACACGCATTTGTATGAGCATGAGTGACATGACAGCACACGCACTCGCGCTTACATCGCTGCTGCCACCGCTGCTGCCGAAACGCGAGGCACTCGAGAAGCTCGATGCGCATCGGCACACTCTCCTGCGCACCTTCACGTGCGTCTCGCGCCTGTATGCTTAGGATTGCAATGCGCTGGATGTCGCTACAACTGCAAGCTCATGTGTGCGTACATGGCGCTCTGCCACACATGAAGTGCGATGCAGCAGCGCATGGCAATACTCGAGGAACGCGCAGCAAGCGCTGAGAGGCGCTGTGAAGGGCTGCTTGCACAACGCGACAGCGTGACGGTGGTATGTCAGTCGGCACAGCGCGCTGTCGTTGTGGTCCAGAAGACATCGGTCGAGTCAGCTCGACACGATTGGTTGCTCCTGTTGTACACTCACACTCACGATCTCTATCGCTCCTGATTGTATGGTCGCTTTTCATTGCAGTCACGCATAGACGATGCGCAGGAAGTCAAGACACAGGCGCTGCTGCTGCAGAATGAGAAGCTCCACGCACAGCTCGCGAGACTGCAGACAGAGTGCGTTGTTGCGGCAGTCTGCAGTGTTTGGTATCGTTGACGCTTAGCGTGGTCAGTAACAACGAACGTGGTACTCACAACTGGCAATGCTGATCAATTGACAGCTTGCTGAGCGTGACGGATGCTCTCAGCACTCGCGACATACGCATCGCCGAGCTCGAGCACGCACTTGGTGAGGCAACATCTCGGTTTCAACCAGTGGCAACTCTCATAGACGCATGAAGGACGCACTGCTGACCACCGCGTTATGTACATCGATATTGTTGTGTACGCGTTTGCAGAGATCGCGCAACGCACTGAGAGCGCCAGTCGTGCACAGCGACAGCGAGACGAGCAGACGATCCGGTCGATCCGGTCCTCGCTGCGCATCTTGGAGACCGAGGTGCGTGCGTCAGTCGACCGATTGACTCGACTTGACTTCGCATCGTCGTCAATATTGCTACTTCTGCCACTCAACCAGGTGTCTGACGCACGCACTCGCTTGTTGTCGTCGATGTATGGATTGACGACACTAACCGTCGTGAACACGCAGATGATCGCACAAGCCACGAGGCGTCGGTAGTCAGGAATGAGGAGCAGCAAACAGCGCGATACCATTGCGACGTCCAATATGCCTTCTCTGCGCTCGAAACCCCAACGACCTCTCGCATTCCACACCTCAGATCCGTACAGTTCCTCGACGACCTCTCACATCCACACCAGTTCCAAAACACAGCAAAGCAAAGAAAAGCACATCGCAGTGGATCGACAACGATGTCCGCCAAGAGGAACCCGAAAGGCGTCGCTGTAGTCGGCGCCGACGCGAGTTTCATGCGCATCGAAGTCTTGTCGATGCTCAAGCTCGTGATCATGTCCTTCGCTGCAATGCTCGCGCTCACGATCTTCGTCACCGTCGGCTTCATCGGCGCGCCGGTCGTATCGCTCTCGGACTTCACGAGCAACACCACACGGTGCACGTCCGACTTTTCGATCGATCTGCTGCGCGAGTGCGAGTCGGCGACTGCTGCTGCAGCTCCATCGCTCGTAGCGTCGACGCCTGCTGGCAATGGCTCGGTCACAGCGATCGACGAGCTGCTACGGCTTTCGCAGGACGACCAAGTGCCGGTTCTCGCTTGCATGTTTGACGCGTGCGCGAGCACGTCCAAGCTACCGGCCACGCGCAGCGACACGAATCAGCTCCAGGTCGTGCACTACTCGTTCGGACTCAACGGTCTGAAGCATCGCAACCGATACTTCTACCTCCAGGTGGCGTTCCCAAATGAGGACCGCATGGACGACCACTCGTTTCGCGTCACGATGACGCCGCACGTCAAGGGCTTCTACACGAACACGAGCAGCGGTGAACGCGCAGCCACGTTGATCATTCCAGAGGTGCGGCAGCAGACGCTCACTGTCGCGTGTCGCCAGGGCAAGCGCTTTTGCGACGAGCAGTACTTTTTGCGCTTCACCGAGATTGACTTCCACGACTACCAAGTCAACGTGCTCTTCAATGCGAGCGAGAGCCTGCTGCCAATCGTCGGTGCCGATGCGCAGTTCAGGAAGACGTGGGGCACGGAAGCGTTCACGAACTGGTCCATCGGCGTGAAGCTCTTCTTTCTGCTCGCGTCGGCGCTCGTCACGGCGTGGTACAACGTGAGTCTGAGCCACCTCTCGGCGCGTGAGCAGAGTCTCGAGCAAGGCTGGGTCGCGGCGATCACGGTCACGCTCCTGTTCTTCAACGACCCGTTCTACGTCGCTGAGGCTGCGTTCGGTGGCAATCCGGTAAAGATCTTGAGCGTGCTCTTCCGCGTCACATTCTTCCAGCTGCTCTTGCTCTTCTGGCTCGTGCAGCTCGACAACATTCGGCTGCAGGGCAAAGTCCGCGGAGTCTCGAACACGCAGTTCTTTGCGCCCAAGCTCGCGTACATTGGCTTCTTCTGGCTGTTCAACGCCGTCTACCACGGCTACATGAAGTACTACGCAAACAACGACCCGACGTGGGACCCGCTCGCTGCGAACGTTAACTTTGCGCTCGTGCAGGCGCTCTGCGGCGCCATGGGCGTCTTCTATGTGCTCTGGGCCGCCTACCTCGTCATCGTGAGCCACGAAGAGATCCGCTCGCGCCGCGTGCGCTATCGCTACCTCGTGCTACTCACGTTCGTCATGGTCCTCCTGGCGTTTGTTGGACTCGGCAGCGGCGCGATCTCACCCGCGCCTGCGAGTGGCGGCGAATGGACGTCTTTCCACGCGCTCTTCAATATCTACGTGTTTGTCATCGCGTACCTGTACGCGCCGTCGCCGTCCGCGATCCGAGCTGCCAAGAAGAAGCGCGCGAGGACGATCGACACGGACACCGATGCCGACGCAGAGGCGGCTCCAGCACTCGGCGATGAGGCGACAGCACACGCTGCAGTCGACCTTGCAGATGTTGCAACGGGCGATCTCAATGCCGCGTAGCGCTCGGTTGTGTGTCCAAAGCGACGTGGTGGCGTCCTGAATGCACTTTGCAACGCCAGGTCTGCATGAGCCGACATTGTCAATTGGTCTACTTCCAGCAACACTATCGATGCATTCACCATTCACCAGCGATTTTTATGTACTCCTTCACTCTGGCACGAGCTACTCGCCAGTGTTGTCGGACTGCCGCTGGGAACAAGAAACCAAATCACTGAGGACCATGACGGTTTGAGATCACATGCAGTCACGACCAGACATCACCCTTATTGCTTCATGTGCATCATAAAACGGGCACGTTTTAGCTGTTTTTCATATTTCATTACGAAATAAACAGCAAACAGCTCACACTATGAATAACCATAGTTGTTATGGACATATTAAAGAGTTGAATATTGAAAATGGTATAAACCCCTTGTATCCTATAGTATATGCAAACGTCATGCCGAGATTATTCGGATACCATAGTTACTGACTAACATTTGTGTTTGCGAATTTGGTCGTATGGTTTAAATATAAAAAGCCAAATTTGTTGTCCATGACAGAGTAAACATGTTCCATCAACTTAACCTATCCTGTGCAAAACAGTTTGGGCAAATTGCATTCCTTCACAAATCTAAACTAAATCGCACACACTTACAAATATCCGTCACCAATTAAAGCAACTCATTGAAGTGATCTGGATTGTAAGCAGCGTGGTGGACAATTTCTAAAGCTGGGGAACCATAGACACGTTTTAAATGCAGATGCGTTTGCGATAATTAATACGAAATACAGCAAGACAAATTCTATCCTTGTAGTTGCTGCGACCGCAGCGACGCATGCTGCTTGGCTGCGATAGCGTAGAGCAGGAGATATTGGTGCCAAAATTTGGCGGCAAGTGGCGGAGTTGGTAGGTCTTGACGTCGTGCTGTTGAACACGCATGCATGATGGATGTAGCCCTTGCTTAATTATTAACCTTCTATTCGATCTTTGTGTATTCATCGGTCCAAGGAGTGACGAATGGAACGGCCTAAGTCTGTTTCCAGCAACATATCAACGATGCACTAATCAGCAGCAAGCGTTTACAATTCGCATAATCTATGTCATTAATCTCATAATTTGCCGTTTACAATACATTCACGACTTCGGTAGTATCACCTGGTCTACAAACTAGTATCACTTGGTCTACAAACCAGTTTGTATTTACGCAATGACAAACTTTATAACAAACGACTAAAGCAAATTATTCGCTTTAATTAAATTTATTGATTAAAATATAAATTTACAGTATTTCTCATCGTCAATTGTCACTATGCGGTGCATCGTGTTGTACGTCATATATATATGGTACCGTCTTTCTGTCAGTATTCATTCTAGTTGATGTGTGTACTGCTATTTCGATTGCATAGTGTTTCGATGTACAGCCGTAACTATTCAATGCAACCAAATTTATGTTACGTCACAGTGTGTGATATTATAAGATTAGAAAGTGCGAAAATGAGTTGAATAAGTCTACTTGCAACAGCTTCTATGTCTGTTTCAGAGCATAAAATCTCATTTGGTGCAGTGTTTTTCAGAGTACATTGTCTACCGATATATAATAATTATTTCACCTCTATTGTTGCTTTGTTGATCATTCTTTGTCTGCCTCATCGCATTTCCTCTATTCCTCTTGCCGAAACTTCTGGTGTGCAACATTTGAGCCTTGACAAACTCCGTAAGAATGCCGACTGCCCTATGTTCAGCGTCATTTCTACTACATTTCATTAAGTGACAGCTGCTGTGGTAGGAAATCGAATCTAACAAGTTGCCGTATATAATAGGGGCTTTGGATGGAATAATGTCCCACGTGATATCACCGATAATCGCACATACCGTTGATATGGAGATTTGCTGCATTAAACGTCCTTAAAGTAACGTTTGACAAACGTTATGAGATATATTGTAAATAGTGTGTTGCCTTCTAAACACCACGCACATGCGCCATCCTGTCAGCAGTGTGTGCCCCTGATTGTCTGCCTCAAGTATTTGTTTGTTGTGCTTCTGTTCAGTAATATATCCCACATAACGTTTAAATTGTTAACAAGATATATTTGGACTACATTATTTTATACGCGTATTTTACTCTTGCTGTTGCTTTTGTTGAGTCACTTTATAAAGAATGGATTACAGAAATGATAACAGTGCCACAACACAAATGTAATGCTTTGCATACAGGCGCTGCGCTTGCATGCCTTCATAGCGATACATATGCAGCAGTGCCTACTGCATTGCCACGAATATTACGCGAACGTATTGCTATCGAATTTGTAGCTCTTCTCTTGTATAATGTGTGTTAAGTTGAATGAGCCCACTGGCTGCAGTGTAATCCTAGGACCATTATTTTTGCGACAGCTTTCTATCTCTTTATGAAATTTAATACCCATCTCATGCAAAAATCCATGGAACGTATTATATAGCAACGAACAATAATCCTAAAAGGTTTCCGCCATGAGGGAGTGACAAACGGACTACATAAGTTTGTCGTTCTGCTTTCAGCAACATCAACGATGCACTATTTAGTCTACTCGCCAGCCCTGTGATCATCTTGATGTTAAATATGAGTTAATCCATCGGATGCTGCATGTTTGACCTGACAAACCTAACAAATATAGTTATATGATATTTTCGTTTAAATGGTCTCGTAAACTAGTTTTGGTGCGAAAATAGGCTTAAAGCCTCAGCATTGACAAACATGTCAGTTTTAAATGGAATATCGTTATCATAAGGCTGAATCCGTGGTAACGTAATCCTATCGACCTTCGAGTATATGTCTTTTGCGGCATTTGTGCCACATTTATGCTATCAACTTGAACACTAAACAAGGATGCCCATGTGATGAACAACAAGTAACTTGTATATATTTGGTATTTATGCGATACGTTTTTCTTACTCTGCGTTGCATAATTCGTGTTTCGTGCTGGAAGGTATTGCAAAATGTATAATCCCGCGATACATGCGTGATTAGGCGCGACTTTTGTCGCTAACGCTGAGAGCGACATCCAGTTGACTAGAATGCAATCTATCTGCTCTCTGTCTTTTGTAGGCTAATAATGCGAAATATACTTCAAATCTCGGTATGAAAGCTTGTCTCGGGATTTGACAAACATTACGAATACGCATGATATGCTCATGATGTTGCCAAGATAAAGCGAAATACAGCTCAAAGCTCAGTATGAAAGCTAGTCTCGGAGTTTGACAGTGTAATCGTAGGACCAGTATTTTTGAGACAGCTTTTCTGTCTGTTTTTGAATCATGAGACCCATCCCAAACAAATATCAATGTAGCGTATCGTATAGCAAGGATCGATTATCAAGATCCCAAAAAGCTTTCCGCAAAGTTGTTCACAAGATGGATTCGAACCTGGCGCACAATTTGAGGCTGGATCATACGAGCTTAATAGTCGCTCCGCCGTCACCGTTCTGATCATCGTTTCCCTCTTGAGACTTCCAAATGGTACTGGAAATTGTGTTAAATGTGTCAGTCGCAACAGCATGGACATACATTCCATTACGCAATAGATCACCTGTCGCATATACTGTTGTTTTGTATTTTACACATCATATTTCGTTCATATGGATTTTTCTTATACTCAGCCAAAGTACTGAATATGTTATTGTGCGTGACATATCACAGACCGCATAATTGTCGTTCTATTAGTGATTTTAGTTTTCAACCGGTCACACCATAACCACGTTTGGCACACTCGTTTCATCGTCTCAACAAAGCACGACGAAACTTGTGCTTTTGTTCATACCATGACATGTCTGAATCGCGAGAACAGCAGCTGATCGATGGCAGGACCAAGTGATGGCGGCAGGATGCGCAGTGTGGTCGCAGAGCCCTCGGTTGCGACCAGCGAGCGCATCCTCGCGCTGCTGCAGCTCGACAGAGTCGCGATCGCGGACCAGCTCGCGCACGTGATCGCGAGCTTCCGTCCTACACAGGTCACGCTGCTGTTCGAGCTACTCATCGCGCTGCAGAGCACAGACGCACTCGCACACATTGTCGCGCACTTTGACCGCAAGCTCGACGTCAAGGGCGAAATGGAGTGGTACCTCACTGATTTGCTCAAGATGCATCACTACATCACACACCACGGTGTCGACGCCGAGCTGACACGCCGCATGATGGAGCTCTATGGCACGTTTGGTGACAGTGGGGACCGACAGTTGCTCGCCAAGGTCTTCCAGACGCTCGGGTTTGCGCTCTGCAGCGTCTACTGCTCGCTCAGTGCCAAGCTGCCGCCCAAGCTTCAGCAGGAGCTGCTCACACTCTTTGCCGATGACCTGCCCGAGCTGCGCGCGTGGATCCAATGGCTTGCTACAGTCCGCAGCAAAGACGACAAGCGCAATGGTGCTGTCGCTACTGCTACTGGCCGCTCAGCAGCGGCAACGACCTCAGCGACGGCTCGTAGCAACGCCAGCGTTGGCGACAACGTCAATGATGCTTCAGCTGCTGCGAACCCTTCGACAGCGTTCAGTGACGCACTGCAGCTGGTAGTCAAGACCGTCTACGAGCGCTGTACAATGTCGTGGCTCGCGCTACTGCGGCCGCTGTCATCTACTGCTCGTGTTGCGGTCGTGCACGCAGTGAACACTTGCGTCCCGAGCACATCGCTCAAGCACCTTGCGCGCTTCTACGAGACGTCGGGCGTCGCGCTCGAGACGTACCTCATGCTCGACGTCGCGATGCAGCAAGCGCTATCGATGCTCTTGCTCGAGTTCCCGGCTGCGACGCTCCAGACGCTGTTTGCCAAGTTCAACAGCGCAGTGCTCGTGCAAAGCGTGCTCGTCGGCCTCGACGAATTGCCAAAGCGCGAGCTCGTGCGGCTCGTCGACGCACTCGGGATCGCTGATCAGCGTGCAGTCGACGTATTTGCGACCGCACTGTTTCAGTACGCGCGACTCGCGCCGTTTGCACAGCTCTTCCTCACGTTGTCGACACCCAACCAGCTCCATGTTGTCAACATGCTACGCGACGCTGCAGTACGTCGAGTAACTGGCGATAGTAACAGCAGCAATGACACTGGACCCACAGACAACCATGACAGTGTTACTACGACACCATTGGACCGAAGCGCCACATCAGCTGCTGCGAGCAGCCCGTACGCTGCCGCGTGGCGCGTCTTTGACCTCTTCCTCGACGCAAACTTTCGGTCGAACGACGCAGTTGTCCAGAAGCTCGCGACGCTCTCGATTGCCGCAGTGCGCGCAATGGTTGCAGCGAGCGCGGAGTACACACCTGATGAGCTCGCAACGCTCGGTGACGGTCTCGAGCGCGTCGCGAGCAACTGCTTGCCGCAGTTCCTGCATATCTTTGCATTGCTGCCGGCTGCCGCACGCTTGACGCTCGTTCAGTGGGTGCACGACGTTCCAGACGACGCTGCGTTGCCCGTGTACGACGTGCTGCTGGCGCATCTCGAGGCTAGTGATAGTGACAGTAGCAAACTCGCAGTCAAGATACTCGAGGTGGTCGTGACACTCTCGCCGCGCGACAAGCGACTGCTGTGCACTGACGTGCTCGCAACTGCTGCAACTGCTGCTGAACCAACAGACGCAGTGACGAGCGCACGCGCTCTGAACGACAGCATCTTGCGGTATCTCTGTGACTGCGCACTGCCGCTGCACAGAGCCGTCAAGCTCTTCCGGCTGCTGCCAGCTGCGCAGTACAACCGCCTCCTCTATCTACTGCGCACGCAGCGCGTGCCCGAGCAAGTTGCGCTCGCGCGGCTCATGCTCCGTCTCGCACGCGCAGCCAACTGCCGCTTGCTCGCGCAACTCGACGCGCTCAGCGCAAGTGCAGCACTCGACTTGTTCTTTGAGCTCCTGCTGCTCATTCCGCCAGTCGAGATCGAGTCGTTTGCGAAGCTCGTCGTGTCGTCAAGCGTCACGTTTGCACAGCTTCAGTGCTTTGTCGATGTCGCTGCGAGTCTTCAGAATCAGGCGTCGAGCCGCGAGCTCGTGCTCTTCACGGCCGCGCTACCGACACGCGTGCGCGACCTGTTCTTCGACATGCTTGGGGATGACCCGGTCAAAGGCGTCTTGCTCCGGATCGTCGCGTGCGCGTCCAAGCTATCGGCTGACGTGCTGCATGCACTGCTCGCACTGCTCCATCCGCTGCCGTGGACCGCGCGGTCGGCGCTCATCGAGCAGATCCGCGCGCTTGAGACATCCGCCGACACCGAGCGCCTCGTTGCCGCAGCACAGGACTTTGTCGCCCCACACGACCTCGAGCGCTTTGTCCTGCTGCTCAACGTTCTGCCTGTGCCTGTGCGCATTGCGCTCGCGCAGCGCGTGCAGCTGCTAGCGCACGACGAGAAGCACTGCACACTCGCGCAGCTCGACGCGCTGCCAAAAGCGCAGCTCCAGCACTACTGTGCACAGCTCTGTGCGTCTGGACGCGACGATGTCGGCGCTGCGTTCCTGCTTGTGTTTGGGTTACTCGACCGCGTGTACGACGGCGCACTGCTCGCACTGCTCGAGCGCGAATCTCGCTGGCCACTGCTCTTGCTTCTTGCCGACCGCGCAGCGCGCACGCCCGAGCCGAGTCTGTTCAACGGCTTTTGCGCGTCGCTTGCACTGCTGACAGCGCACGAGCACGCACTGCTTGCGCTTCACAGTGTCGTCAACGAAGCGCTTGCGAGCGGCACGTCGCTGCACGCGCTCGTACTCGTGCTGTGTCACTTCCGCTCGGTGCCGCGGTTGCTCGCGTTCCTTACGTTTGCGCAGCGCGTTGGCCGCGTCGCGCGCACGACGCGCTTGTTCCGTGTGCTTGCAGCGTCGCGCCAGCCTGCGTTCGTCTTTGACGTCTGCTGTATGCTCGACCTCGACGACGCGCTCTTTGCGCTCACGCGGCTCGATCGGCTCCGACACGACGCGCGCGCTGCAGCACTCGACGATGCTCTCGACGACCTCGCAACGCGGTGCGTGCGTGTATGTGATCAACACATTGCATGAGCTGCTGCTACGACATTTTCACACATACGCATAGGACTCACGCGTCGGAGGTGGTGTGTACCATACAGTTTTGCAACGACCGGCGTTGCGATCAAAGACGAGTTTTGCAACGTCGTGCTCGGCTTCTACGAGCGCAGCGTCTCGTCGTCCGCCGACACCAGCTGCAACAATTCGGGACGCACTCGATTCATTGCGCCTCGGGTATCGCATGACACAGTTAGCGAGAGCGCAGCGCAGTCGCTCGAAGCAGTTGATGCTGACAGCGACGCAGTGCACGATGTGCTGTACGTGCCGTCGACACGGTCGATGGTGCACCCTGCAGTGTCGCTTGTACGCCACTTGCGACACATGCAGACCGACGACTTGTTCGCTCAACAATGGGAGTCGCAGCGACTTGCTGCAGCACCGTCAGACGAACTGCAGGAAGCAGCAGTAACAGCAACAGTCGAACATGTGCCGGCCGCAAGCAGCAGGAGCAACAATGTTGTCGACAGCGATGACGTCGAAGAGAACGTCACATCAATGCAGACTGCTGCTGAACACGCACTCGACGCGCGTCAAGCCGATCCACCAGACATAGCAGTAGCAGCGACGGGTGAAGCGATCGACTCGAGTTCCGTGCTGCCGACGATCGCGTCGACCACTGCATCTTGTCGCAGCACGAGTTCGCGGGGTAAAGCGATCGTCTCGATGCTCGACTCCGACTCGGATCTGCGCGTCGAGAGCTCTAGCAGTTCCAGTGATCGCACGCTCGCTCGTGCTCAAAGCGGCGCGGACGTACTCACGATATTGCCACCTCTGTTCTCGCAGCCACCAGTGCTCCGAGCAAAGCATGCAGTAGACGCAGTGCTTCGCGCAAGCGTCGATGTAACAGACACGACACGTCGCACCAGCGCACAGCAGCTGAGTCGCTCTGAGTCGGCGCCAACGACTTTGCTCTCAACCAGCGCAACTTCTCGGATGCTGACGCTGTCGACCTCACAGTCGTCGTCACCGAACGAGCGCGCTCGGCACTACCGTGGGCTCGCAGCCGCACTCGACGCACCGAGTGACTGCCACATCGTGCGCGACCGCGGCGCGAGCATCTTTCGCAAGGAGTGCGATGCGGCCACTGCAGCAAACAACACGTGCCGCATCCGCGTCTCCAAGTCGCTCGCAGCGCAGTCGCATATCAACGCAGTGCGCGTGCAGCGCCGCCTCGGGAAGCGCGACGTGCACAACAACAGCATACCACTGGCGTCACCACTGCTGCGACCCGATCGCCACACAATCGAGCAAGCGACTGCTGTGTTGGCGCTTGCTGCGAGAGCAAGAGAAGTTGAGACCGAGAGTCTGTGCTCTTCGATCCGGTAGTGTTTCGATACTACGTCTGTGTCATAAAATAATCGGGCACATCAATGTCGATTCTGTGCCGATTTTGATGCGAATGCTGCTCGTTATATTTCCATAGAGATATATCTGAATATCTGAAAAAACGGGCGTAGTTGATGTTGAACTCACAGTGGATGGGAGTACTAGATTTACATACAAAATCATGTCAAGCAGAGTGGGCCGTCAATATACCGAAAACAATATGTGGACGGGATACTAAATTATTCACACAATTCAAGTGCAACGATATACGGTTCTGTACATTTGAATAGCGCTTTCAGATATAGCCCAAATAGCGTTTTAGACCTGTAATACACAATGCTTTCAAAAGAGACCAATCACGTGCTATTGTATAAAATGATTCAATTTTGTCAATGATAGACCCATTGACTGACTTCACATCGAATATACCAAAAGTCGGGTCATATCATTTAATAGTCTAGTGCATTACTCCATGGTCTTGATACTCAGAATATCTGTTTTATAACATCAAAAATCCAATCGGAAATGACCCGAACTGGGTCGCACCATTCGTTTACTTCATCATATATCTTATATTGACCCAGGTTGGGTCACATCATTCGTTTAACAGCAAAAATCTCTCTAGAATGACTGAGACAATCTCATCATTCTATTTACCTCATTACTATTGCAGTGATCCGAGTCAAGTCACAACATTCATTTCGCCTGAAACATCTCTCGGTTGACCCGAGTCAAGTGCATTACTCCATGGTCTTGAGCGTGCCATCTCCATGTGAGATCTGCACGACGAGAGTCATCCGACAAGAGGCATCAATGTCCAGGACCTCATGCCAAGTCCAGCGTATGGTCGCTCGAGGCTTGTAGGAGCGTCGTTGCTGGAGCATGGATTCATGCAGCATACATGCTGCTGCTCCAGAGTCCTCACTTCCAAATCTGCGCGCTTGACCGCACGGTCTACCAAGCTCAATCCACAGCAGCCAGCAAGCAATCCGTCGCCAGTCGCCATGCACGTAAAGACGCCTCCCGCTGTGCCTGCACCTGCAGAGACTGCATCTGCGGCGAATGCCTCTCGGTCGTCCGCGTCGTCGCTCGACAAGGCGTCTCAGAAGGCAGTAAAAGTGGAGTCCAACGTGACGCCATCTACGCCTACTGCTGATACGGCGCCAACGAGTAATGCTGCTGATACGGCACCAACAAAAGTTGTCTCGCGCTACGGGAGTGTCGCAAACTTGCGGCGCCGGTTCTATACGAGCTACTACAAGCGGCGCATGCCACTCGAGGCGTGGATCAGCGAGATGGAGCAGATTCACCGTGCAATAGGAGACATGTCGTGCTTCGATCCATTGTGGCGCGCTCGTGCATGCAGCGGTAGCTTTGGATATCCAACGCTACGCAGTTGCAGCCAGTCAAGTCGATAATGATGGTGCGAGGCGCACGCGTCACTGCAGTTAACCAAACGAGTCTGAGCTCGAACGCGGACGGCTCAGCCCACACAGTTTGTGACATACCCAGTTGAATGAATGCATGAATGCACACCGAGTCACTCTCTCTCTCGCTCGCTCTGACTCTCTCTCACACAACCACATGTACATACTGACAGACGGACACACACTAGCTCGTGGCCTCGGCCTCGGTCGTAATGCGGCGTGCGATCTTGTTCCACGAGTAGTGCAGCGGCAGCCGCAGCTGCGTGACACGCGTGCCGTCGCGCGTCGTCTTGCTCGACGACGCAACCGCGTGGAAACTGCAGACGTCGTGGAGCAGCAGACGGTAGAAGCTGTCGCGCAGCGCGAGCGTGAGCGTGCTCGTCGACACGTCCCACTTGCGCAGACTCGCGCTGTCGGCGCACGGCGCGAGTTCGCTAGCAAACGTTGCGATCGCGCGACGACACGCGTCGGTCTCGCGCTGTGCAAACAGCACAACGATCGACTCGAGGCAAAAGAGGAACCGGCGGTGCGCAAACCGCGCGAGCGTCGTAGCTAGCGTCGCTGTCGCGTCACTGCTGTTAGACCCCATGCGCTCGCGGTGCGTGGCGCGCGCTGCCTGTTTCGCACGGCGCTGCTGCTGCTGCCGTGTCTGTTCGCGGGTCACGACTCGCTGCTGTGCGCGCTCGTGTTCAGCTGCGAGCGTCTCAAAGAGATCTTCGACCTGCTCCGAGTCACACTGCCGCAGCACGAACGCACGACGACGCTCGCTCTTCGCAGCGCGTGCAGCAGCTGCAGCGCTCACGGGCCGCTCGCCCGGCAAGTGCAATGCGTCGCACGTTGCGCTTTGCATGAACAGCTTTGCCTCGCTGACTGACCGCAGCAGCGACGCGAGTGGTTCGCGGTTAGGGATCGCTAGCGTAGCTACATGATCAGACACGCCGAGCGTTTGGGTCTGTAAGAACTGCGCGACGTCGTTCACGAGCGCGCTGCTGCGCGTCTTGGCAGCGCTTGTTGTCGTCGCGACTGCGCTGTGGAAGCCAACGAATGCGCGCAGCGTGTTGGCACGCAGCCGCTCGTCAACGACGCGCTGGGTCTCGAACAAAGCGTCGGCGTCGCTATCGCCTGCGCCATTGCAGTCGACAACAACTGGCGTGAGTGCGACGCCAAGTAGCGTCGCGCAGTGCGCGAGGTTCGCGACCGACAGCACGCGCTGGCGCAAGTGCGTGAGCGCAGCAGGCGTGACGCTCGGCACGCGATGCGGCGCACCGCTTGGTGCTGCGAGATGCGGCAGTGCGAGTGCTAGGCTGACGCGCTCGGCGAGCACAGCCATGCCGTAGACCTTGAAGACCTCAAAGACCTCGCGCGACGCGCGCAGCACGTGCGTCTCATCGACACTACGCATCGCTGAGCGCGTCTGCTGGGCAAGCGACGAGACGCTGTCGCACGGTGCGTCAATGGGTATGTCGTCGCAGTCGAGCGGTGCGAACGCGTGGTGGCACACGAGCGGCGCTGCACTGACAACGTGCGGCGCGTACTCGTCCAGTAGATCAGCAAACGACTTGTCCTGCAGCGTCGTTGCTGATGTTGGTGCTGTCGTGCATTCGTCCTCGTCCTCGTATGGCTCGAACGAGCCCTGCAGCACGACGAGTTCGCCCGTAACGTCGTCGAGCTGCTCGTTGGGCAGACACGCGAAAGGATTCACAGCGACGCGCAGCGGCCCGGCAGTCGCGCCGAGCTGCATCGCGCGCGTGCGGTCGGCAAAGTGCGCGTGCAGCATCGCCGCGACAACCGCGTCCAAGTGGCTGCGGTACAGTGCACAGGTGTGTGCGTCGCTCGGTGGCTGCGCGAGCCGCACGACGAGCTCGCCAACGACGGCTTCGACGACATCTGCGCGCTCTTTGCGCTTCTTGCGTGGGTCGCTGCTATTGCTATTGCTGCTGTTTGAGACGTGGTGGTGACGCCGTCGCTGCTCGTAGCCCATTGCGTCGTAGACCTGTGCGAGGTTGCGGTTCGTCACGACTGCGAGCCGCAGGTTGCGGAACACGCGCGCGGAGAGCGGCGCGTCGTGGAACTGCGCGAGCAGACACCGCCCAACGATCTCGCCGATTACAGCGTCACCGACCCACTCGAGCACTTCGGCAAACGCTGCGTGTGACGTCGCGCTGCCATTGCGCGTTGCTGCGATGATTGCGTGGAAACCATCGACAACATCGATAAAGCTATCGTGCGCACCGCGGCACGCGCCGCGCTTGCTCTTCTTGGGATGAGCACCATCGCTGTCACTGTCGTCACTGTCGGCACTCGTGTGTTTGCGCTTGCGTTGCGTTGCGTGAGTGCAGCGACTGCCACGACTGCTGCTGCTGCTACTCGAAGACGATGCAGACGACGCGCGATGCGGATGCAGACGACGAAAGTGCGCACTAGCAGACGCTGCCTTCGCCGACGTCATCGCCATGCGCCGCGGGAGCTTCTTGCTCTTCGTGCTGCGCTTGCTTCCGCCCATTTTGCACTTCCAAGTCGTAATTGATGTATGTTTATAAAACTATGTCGAGTTATATTGTCGTTCAATCGATTATTTAATGCTATTAGTGACTCGTTTTGTCCAATCACAGACATCCTCTTATACTCCTTTCGCATTTTTGCGGGTTAACATAACGAGAGCCGATAAAATTTGACTACAGAACACAATGTTACAGACGGATTCATATTTGAATTGGCAAGGAGCGCAGTTCCAGAGAGTAACACATATCATGAATGATACTATACTCAGTTGGTCAACTCAATGGCGAACGACATGATACAAAATTGCTTCTAATAAAAGCGATCCACTAATGAGAAATACATGCACAGAGCGACTCATACAGTAAACGGTATCTGCATTTTACTTGTGGTAGTTTGATTGCAAATACAGCACAGCTTGAGCAGCGCGCGCGTTACACACGCAGCTGACACGTAACGACTCCTCGCAGCTCGCATCGCTAATCGCAACATTCCTCGCGTGACTCGCACGCAACTGGAAAGTGACAGAAGCGATCGCAGCTGATGCGACGCGGATGCTGCTTGGAAGCGATACTACTTGCCGCTACCACCATGATCGCCTTCAGGTGTAGCATTGTTGCCGAGATAGGGATACCGGCACAACGCTGATTGTTGATTTACATGACCAACTATTCTCACCGACGACCAGAAGCACTGTTAAAATACTGTACGGACGCAAGCATTCATAGGCCGCTGTTGTTGAACGTGAGGCGATCACCGGGGCGCTCGCGTTTAATTTGTGTATGTGATTGGGTTCTGCAAAGCGCATATCTTTAGTAAACAAGCGGAGTTCTTTACTCATGCATGGATGACGTCCGCGTTAACTCTAGAATTATTGGCTCGCGTATGTATGGACTAAGCAAATGCAGTACGTTTACTGTACATAAAATGAATGTAAGTTATCTGGTGAAGAAATATGCGTATTTACAGAATATCATATTAAACTTGCTGAAGCGTGTATATACCGTAAATACAGTAGTCAAGATATGGCAAGAGTATATAGATTTGTAGCAGTTCGCGAATTTGTCTAAAAAAGGCGACAATGTACTGGTGCGACAACGCGGCTGCATTAAGTATTGCAAAAATGTGGAATCGAATCCCACAACTGGAACTTTACGTAAAATAGGGGGATGTCATTATAGTAATTTTCAATAGCCAACAGTAAATCAAATGAGCTCGAGCATAGCATATTGTTTAACACAATCAAACAAGCGCAATCGTGCTAAAGTTGGTTTTTCTATAAAAATGATACACCACGATATAATTTATCATAGGTTATTGGATTTGACTCGCTTATGATAAATTGGCACGTGTCTAGACCTACAAAAAAACAGTGGTAAAAAGACACTAAACCTGAAGGACGTAGCATTCAATGCGATATATACCCACACCTTGACCAATGTAAATATAAAGGTATATAAAATCGTATAAACAGCTCTTGGATTTTTGTGCTCTATTTTTTACGGTTTGTAATCTGACACCATGCACACGAGTATTCATTACACGAGGGCGACAGTTAGAGTTAGACTTCTCGTATATTTGCTGTAACACGACGTTCACTCGCCGATGCGTTGCGAGCTCACATATAAGTATACACTTTCTGATAAATATGTTGTGACACACTTTAGTGCTCCGTCACCATGTCCTAAATGTAACTCACTTGTGGCAGCTACTCAGTTTGCTCGATTTACAGTTCGTAATTTAAGTGTTGCATCCTCTGTTGCGTTGCGGGATGTATTGCAAATATCTCTTGATTTAGCCTCATGGCTTGGATTTGTCTGAAGTGTGTTTGTTATTGGATACTCACACATTACAAAAAGCTCTAGTTAGCATTATAGTAAACCATTATTGTCATCGTCACTCAAAAGGTATAATTTGAATTACAAATTGACGTATTTATAGGAGGCTCGCTAAATTAGACCCCTTTTGTATAATTCAAACTGCATGCGTGTCTCCATATTAGGAATACGTTGAATATTAAGAGTCGATCAAGTGCGTTTTAAGAACAAACGCTCCGTTTGCCCACTATAGTATGGGCAAACACTCACGTTTTGGCGTAAATTTAACGCGGCTGTCTAAACGCATGGTGACAGTCGCTACTGGGCGAACAACAAAGCGATGATGTTGCACTTTCGTTCGCAGTGTCGAGCGATAAAGCACGACGTGACTATCACAAAACAGCTCGAC
>JAADWX010000202.1:0-33393 GCA_023336405.1 Globisporangium echinulatum | reverse complement strand
GTGACTGTCGACACTGTCGTCGATTGGATCGAGGGCGTCGTGGCGATCGGTCCCGCGTCGACAACGTGCACTGATGCGGTTGATACCTTGGCAGTCGCAACGCTAAGGGATGCACCCAGTGCGACCACAGCAGCAGCAGCAGTAGTAGTAGACTCGGTCGCCAGGTCGATCATCGTCGTCTGCGGTCTAGTTGAGGCGTCTGCTGCTGATACCGGTACTGAAACTGCGGCCACTGCTGCAGGTGGTATTGCTGGCACCGACGCACTTGCAGTCGACTCGGACACGGTGCTTGGAGCTGGCGGCGGCCCAGGTGGCGCATCAGCCAATGCGCTTGCAGCACTTGCACCTACTGCAGATGCAACAGCTCCTGCCAGCGCAAGCGTCGGTACAGGCATTGGCACTTGCACTGTCATCGATGAGAGCGCAGACAATGGCGTCGGCGCTGTCTTCACTGCTGCCAACGTGTTCGCTGCTGGTACCAAAGTCGATCCCGTCGCTGGTGCCGTTAGTGTCGTTGGTACTTCTGCTCCGGTTTTCAACTTCGTGCTGCCACTACTACTACTCGCAACGTTTCGCGCAACTTCGCGCTCGACGATCTTGTACGTCGCGAGCCGGAGCGCGCCGTGCGCATGCGGCAAGTCGGTCGGTTCGCCTTTTGTCATTTCGTTCCAGCGCACGACAAAGCGCCGACCCGAATGCTCGACGTCGACGTTGCCGCACGGATGGTCGTGCACGACGTTCTCTTCGACAATCACGTTGTTGGCGTGGTAGAGTAGTCTGATACCAAATCGGCCGTTTTGGGCCACAACGTTCCGTCGCAGCAGCGCGTTGCCCATGAGCACGCTGATACCCGAGTGCGCGTTTGCGGTGACCGTATTCAGTACCATGACGAGCTCGCCTTTTGCGAGTAGCACGCCCGAGCTTCCACTATTGTAGATCCGGTTGTTTACGAGCACTGCGCGACTTGCGGCGCTGCCGGACACGGCGACGCACGCGTTGCCGCCATGGCGGCCGTCAAAGTCGCAGAAGAGCACGCGCACGTGGCCGCCGTTCACGACGTGGAGCAGGTGCTGCCACGTAGTAGTACGCGCTGCTGCGTCGCGTTCGGTCGTGCTGGTAGCAATAGCGGTATCCGCCGTGGTGTCACTGGTACATAAGGTATCACCAGGAACACCACTAATACTGGTGCCACCACCAACGGTACCAGTCCCAGCCATACCGATGGTGCCAGACCCAGTGGTACCAGGACCAGTACCACCACGACTATCGTCGGTGTCAGTGCGGCTGGTACCAGTGATACCATTGGTACCACGACTGTCGTCGTCATCAGCAGCATGGCTCTGCCGCGTGATGTGGAACCCGCAGAGCATGCCGCCGCGCGCCGACCAGCGCAGCTGCGCACGCGCTGTCGTCATCTGGAGCTCAACGTGCGCGTCCGGTGCTGCCAACAACTTGACTGGCGTTGGTACTTCAACAACGTCGTCAATCGCGTACACGCCAGCGCTAAACAGCAGCGTCTCGCCGACTGCGGACTGTGCAAACAGGTCCGACAAACTGCGCGCTCCACCACCATTCGCGAGCAGGTCGGTGACACTCACGCGCTTGTTTAGACTTGTATGACGCGCAGCCGAGCGCCACGTCGCACACACGAGCTGGACGTGCATGCGGTCAGGATACGGCGCGAGACACTGCATGATACCAAGCAGCACGCGCAACGAGAGACCCGAGTACCCGAGCTTTCTGGTACTAGCGAGTGCGTCGTTCGCTGCCCAGACAGCTGGCTGGTCCCAACTCGCTTCGCGCGTGTCGACGTTAAAGTAGAACGGATGGTTCGTCAGCGCACACTTTTGGAGCGTCCACGCTTCGCCCGTGAGCTGCCGCCGTCGGCGCTCAGACCGCACGTGTGCGCGCTCTCTCTTGTACAGCGCAACGTGCTTTTGTTCGATCGTTTGGCTGTCGCTGATACTCTTGATACTCTTGACACTAGCATCGCCTTCGTCACTGTCCATGATCCCAGCAATGAGCTCGCCATCGGCGATCAGCGCGGCTTCTTCGCGCGCTTTCTCGGCGTCAATGCGCTCGACGTCGAGCGTTGCGAGCTGCGTTGTTGACGAGGACGCGCTCTCGAGTGCTGCAGCCGTCGGGACGTACGCAAAGAGCGGGTCGACCTGCTCGCGAAAGTGCAGCGCGTACCGGTCGACCGGATGGAGCGCGTCTTCAAAGTTCTGGAGCGACGCGACCGAGTCTTTCCAGGCCTGCAGCTTGCGCTCGTCCTCGAGCTCGCGCGCTTTCTCGCGCGCCTTGTCGTGCTTGCGCTGGGCTGTTGCGCTGGTACTTGCGCTGCTACTTGAGTGGTGGCGTGGTACCTTTGTACGTCCAGGACGATTCGATGTAGTTGCTGCCCGTTTGCGTTGCCGTGAACGAGTCGCGCCTGTACGAGGTTCGTCGTCTGCCACGTCGTCGTCGTCGTCGTCGATCGAGTCGTCCGAGTCGCCATTGCCACTGCCATCATCACTCGACCCGTCATCGTCGTCATTGCCGTCGTCGTCGTCCTTGTTACCACCGCCATCGCCTGGCGCATCATCGACAGCATTCGCTTTGCTGCTGGCCTTCGCATCAACAACCGCGACGCCCGAGTGACCGTCGACGCTCTGCGTGTCGTCGTCGTCATTGTCAACATCCTCATCGTCGTCATCGTCGTCGTCGCGGCCGCTCAGTGAGCTGTTGATCGACATCGACGACGGTGTCGACGGCTGCGTTGCTGTCACCAAGGATTGACTGCTGCTATTGCTGCTACTTTGGCGTCGGTTCTTCGATACCGCAGAGCGCTGACGCGCCTGCGTCTTCGTTCCACGACTGCTACTCGCTGCTGCTGCCGTCGTCTCGTCGTCAAACTCGCGCTGCTCGGTCCGGACCTCTTCCTTTGCGCCGTGCATCGCAACGACGTCGTCTTCGTCTTCGAACTGCGCCATCGCGTCCTCGAGCGCTTCCAACGACATCCCATTGCGATCGTCGTCGTCGTCGTCTAAACGTGTAACCCGATCGTCAACATCTAAATCGACCTCTCTATCTTCACTACTGTCGCTGTTACCGTCATCGCCGTCATCGCCGTCATCGCCGACAGAGTCGCCTCTCCCTGTCACAAGCTCCCGCAGATTTGCTCTCGAGAAAAAGTCGGTCGTGAACTCGCCGTCGGCCATCACGAGCGTGTCGAGCTGCCGCTTCTGCTGCGCTTTCCGCAAAATGTTCTCTTCGACAGTGTGTTCGCTCACGAGGCGGTAGATGTGGACGTCGCGCGTCTGACCGATGCGATGGGCGCGGTCCTGCGCCTGCGCATCCATTGCCGGATTCCAGTCCGAGTCGTAGAAGATGACGGCGTCGGCGCCCGTGAGGTTGATCCCCAAACCGCCGCTCCGCGTCGACAGAATGAAGCAAAAGACCTTGTCGTCGCGGTTGAAGCGGTCCATGAGCACCTGCCGCTTCTCGACTTTTGTTGACCCATCGAGGCGAAAGTACGTGTGGCTGTGAAGTGGGGAACACGCAGCGAGTTGCAGCAGGTGTGAGTTGCATGTATGACGCAACATACAACCTCTACCTCTACAACCCGACTGGTCGAACTAGTTTCACTGCATATATACAAATAATCGCAATCCCAACCACGCTATAAAACATGTATAACCTATACATATAGAACTCAGCAAGCCAACATATACAACATATACACGACATACCCGTGGATGTTGAGAAAAACTTCGAGGATATTGAGCATCGAGCTCATTTGCGTAAAGATGAGGCACCGATGGTTGCCGCGCTTGAGCTGCCGCAGCAACGCATCGAGCTGCTGGAGCTTGCCGCAGTCAAACTGCACGAGGCGCTTGTCGGGAAAGAACAGCTGCGTGCGTCGGAACGCGTCGTAGTATACGTTGAGGCATGTACGGGCAACGGGTACAAACTGCGTCTGCTCGAGCATTTCGAGCTGCTTTATACGTGAGAGCGCAAAGTCAGATGTCGATCGACGTGTAAAGCCGCTGCCGCCAATCACGACGCGCACTGGCCGCGCACGTGCTCGCGGAACAAAGCACACAGCGCGCGCAACGACCGGCGCGAGGTCGGCAACGCGGTCCTCGGGTGTCCGGACAATCGCACAGAGCGTATCGCTGAGCGTCAGCGCGTCAGCTGCGCGCATGGACGTGCGCTTTCGATGCACGTCCATGGCGTGAGACATGAAAACTGCGAGCGTACACGCACGCACAACGTCGGCGCCAAACACTGGCCTGTCGGTCGCCAACGCGGTAGCGAGTTGCATGTGTTTGGCAACTGCTACGCGTTTCTCGCGCCAGTACTGCATGCGTTTGTCGGCAACGTATACAAGCCGCGCGAGGATGTCGCGGTGGGTTTTATACGTTGCCGTCACAACATCACTCACTTGCGTCTCGGGCGGTAGCGGTGCGCTCACGTCGTCGATAAAGAAGAGCTGCTGCCGCCGCGTGCTCGTAAACGTCTCGGCACCTGCGAGCTCGAGTGCTGGGAGGTTATACGTCCAAAACGGCAGCGTATTGAACCGCGGACTCTCAAGCACAAGAGTATCGAGCAAGTAGCAGCAGCGGCTTGATACTTGGAGTGTAAGCTGCGGCAAGTCGAGTGGCGACGCGATCGGTCGCGGTTCAAACAAGTCCGGGTGATTGCACACTTTGCGGAGCTGCATGAGCACGTTCATCATGCTCATGACGTTGCCACCACCTTTGGTACCACGACTGCCTGCCAGTGCACGCCGTGTGCTACTCCGCGCGATGAAGTCTTCGTACAAGAACCGCTGGCGCCGCGACAGTTTACAGACGACAACGTGCTCAAACTTGCCCGGCAACTGCTTCGCAACGTCCTGCTTGAGTCGCCGGAGCACAAACGGTCGGATGATCCCATGGAGCTTTGCAACGAGCTGCTGCTGATCCGTACCAGAATTGGTACCAGAACTGATACTAGTACCAGCTTTCGATCCCGACTCGTTTTCAACAATTGTTGCCAGTGGCGTCTGGAACCAGTACGCAAACTCGCGGCGCGATGCAAACACGTGTGGCATGAGGAAGTGCATGAGCGACCAGAGCTCGAGCACGTTGTTCTGGAGCGGTGTGCCCGTCAGTAGCAGTCGGCGCTGCGCATGGAACGTCAGCAGCGTTTGCCACCGAAGGCTCTTCCAGTTCTTGATGTGGTGCGCTTCGTCGAGGATGACATAGTACCAGCGCTTGCGCTTGAAGCAGTGCGCGTCCTGGACTGCGAGCTGGTAGCTCGTGATGCAGACGTGGAACGCATTCGGTTTCGACCAGCCCTGCCGCAGCGCTTTGCGGCGCTTCGCGGTACCAAAGTACGTCAGGATTTTGAGGGCCGGACACCAGCGCTTGCACTCCATCTCCCAGTTCACGAGGCAGCTCGTTGGTACCACGATGAGGTGCGGCCCCCAGAGCCCGCGGGCACTCGCGAGGTGCGCAAGCAGCGTGATTGTCTGGATCGTCTTGCCAAGACCCATTTCGTCGGCGAGGATGCCGTTGATGCGCTTGTCGCAGAGGCCAATGAGCCAGTTCACGCCGGCTTGTTGGTACTCGCGCAGCTTCAAACGCGACGTCAAGAGGAACGGACGCCGAAAGCCGGTAGCTGACGATGACGCAGCGAGCGTTGTTGTTGATACTGATGATACTGCTACTGATGAGGTGGTAGCAGCAGCAGTTGGTTCTGCTGGTTGTGGCTGCTGATCGTTTGTTGTTGTCGTTGTTGCTGTTGACGACAGTTCCGACTGGTCCATCTTGCGTAGCACATCAGTATCAGTATCAGTATCAGACTTGATACCGACACGACCAGCTACCGTCGTCTCGACCGCGTCGCTAGTGTCGTTGTCGACGACAGTGATCGACGCGCTGTCGTCATTGTCATCACTGCTGGCGCTGTCATCGTCACTGCTTGATACTCGAGCGTAGCGCGCACGGAGCTCGTCGATCGACAACTCGCTCTCTTGCTGCAGCAGCTCCACTTCGTCGTTCAGCTGCTGCTTCGACAGCCCAAGCGCGTGCTCATCACGTTCAATCGTCGTTTCGTCGTCCGGCTCGTCGTCTTCTGTTGCAAAGTCGTCGTCGTTGTCGTCCGAGTCGGCAGTCGCTGCCACCAAGCCGTCGCTGGTACCAAAGTCGAGTCGTTCAGTAGCAGCACTGCCGCTGTCGCGCTGCCGACCTGATGTGGTACCAACAGCTCCAACGTCATCGTCGCTGATGATACTAACGTCGCGATCATCGGTATCATCGACTGCAAGCGCGTCAGCGTAGCGCCGACGGAGTTCATCGACTGATACTTTACTCTCTTGCTGCAGCAGCGCGAGCTCATCCGCTGCGTCCTCGGTATCAAGCGCGTCAGCAGCTGCGATCGTGCGCTCATCGTCGACGTCGTCGCCACTCACGGGTTCAAAGTCGTCGCTCTCACCATCGTCGCTGCTGCTGATACTCAAGTCGCTATTGGTATCGGCTGCTGCCATGGCTGCTGCGACCTGCCGTCGCAGGTCGTCGATTGATACTTCGCTCTCGGCTGCAAGTAGCGCAATCTCTTCTGCGACGTCTGCTCGACTCGTTTGCGCATCCGCAGCTGCGATCGTCGATTCGTCGTCGTCGACGTCATCACCATCGACGGCAAAGTCCGAGTCGTCGTCGTCCGAGGCGTCACGACCGGCAGCAGTATCAGCTGGAGTATCAACTTCAACCTCGACCTCGTCAGGCTCAATTGGTATCAGCGACTCGCCAGTGTCCAGTATCCGATCGAACGATGCGTTGTCACTACTGCCAGGGACTGGTTGGTCCGGACTGAACGTCGATGCGAGTGCTGCTGCGTACCGCTCGGTCTGTGCTACCAATTGCGTCAAGTGCTGGTCCATTGCTGCGCGGCGGAGCTCGTCGCTCTGGAGCTTGACTTTGAAGCTAATGATCTTGTCGATCTTGCGCCAAAACTGCTTGACGTCGCGCCCAATGCGCGCTGCGAGCCGGCGCTTTGCGTCGTCTTCGAGCTGGTAGTCGATAGCAAGGATAGCGAGGTGGACGATGTGAGTACATGCGCTATAGATAACAAAGCAAACGACATACTGGACGATACACATCGGTATACACATCGGTATACATATCAGTATACACATCTACTGACCTTGCGCTGCCGAGCTGCCCGCGTTGCTTGCTTGCTGTGGTACGTTGCGAGTGCGTTCGCGAGCGTGCGCGCCGATTTGAGGCGCCACTTGCGCTCTTGCACAAAGTCCGCAGCCATCCATTCCTAGCCATAGATCGAGATAGAGAGAGAGCGAGTTGAAGTGAGGCTGTGCGTGCTACTGCAGTGTAAGTGAGCAGCTCCAAAGTCGCATCGAGCAGCTCTGTACCATCTCTTGGAGCAAAAAGTCGCGGTGTGTGCGCTGCAACCGCACGCCATTTGCATCAAAGCCTGGCTCCGACAGTCGTGTGAGTGGTTTGCCGAGCGTCAGTGCGTGCAATCGCTCTTCGATTGCGCGCTTTTGCGCTGCAAGCGCCTCGCGAACAGCATGCGGCGTGTCGGACGTCGGCGTGTTTGGTTCGTTTTCAGTCCCCTCGCGATCGTTTGATATGCAGACATCGCTCGGCGTCTCGGATGTAGACTGATTTGTCGATTGTGCGTCAGTTGTGTGCCGGTACTTGTTCGTCTCGCGCGCCATGCGCAGCCGCGCGTTCGCCATCGTCGCTTCGATGCCCTGCTGCCTCGTCGTTTGCCATGAACGGGGAAAGTGGCGTCGGGAAATGTGTGTGGCATTTGTGTGGTGTTGTGGCTAGCCAAAAAAGTATCATATTAATTATACTATATTTATCTTGACACATACTTTGCAATACCAACAACCTGGGACGAACATTTCGCGTATTAGCACAAAATTAGTGTCACAATATTTTGTGAACACATACGGTAAGTGATGGACAAAGGACTCTGACATCGATCGACGAGAACGTTATCCCAAAGCAGGCGGGGCCGATTGAACGCCGCATGCGCAGTGGGCGACGGTCGACGGGTACATGGCCAAACAAACAGCAGCAATTGCTTCCGTGATCGGGTTGACAGACTACATTTTGAATCGTAGAACCAGCGCTAGTTTATCCGTATCATACATCCATAGATAGGTCAGCGTTTCGATGTCAAGTTAAACACGTGTTTCATTTTGTATCGTACGTGTTGAGTGCAAACCAGCGTTGTTGTGTTGATCGTTCGTCCAAGTGTTGTTATCGAGCCGTTTATCAACGACCATGCGTCAGGATTGGCATTTTTCATACTGAGCACAAGTACAAAATGTGCAACCTGCTGCAAATACTACAATGCGAGCGAGCAAAAATCGAGTGCAGAACATCCGACGAATCGTCAAATGCTGGTGCGAAGCGTCGCAATCCCGAATGTGCGGTGCGCAGCGCTTGCATGAGCAGGCACATCAAGCAGCGCTTGTACGTGACCGATCGCTGCGTGCAAGTGACGCTTTGCGACCGAGATGGCAGCGACGAGGTGCATTGTGAGCGCACGATTCAGTGCGAGCGAGCAGTCGCATCGCGGCGAGCGAGATCTTGTGACGTCTGCTCGTGCGCGCCATTGCAGCATTTGCACCGACGTGCGTACAAGCGAGATCAATAGCACGCCTTGAACACCGACAGCGAGAGCAGACACTTGCAAGTCAAGATGATGCACACGACGGAGCAGCACGTGCGCGAAGAGGTGACGACGCTGCTCGAGGAGCAGCACGTGCCGACGTACGTCGTCGAGGGACTCTCGCAGTCACGCACCAAGCAGGCGCTGCGCACGCTCGTTGGCGTCATTGGCGCAGTCGCTCTCGTCGCAGGCTCGGCTGTCGCAGTCGAGATGCTTGCAGCCGATGCGAGCGCAAGTACGACGCCGAACGCTATCGCAATGAACGTTCGCAGTGACGGCGGCGCCGCAGCACCGAGTATGCTCGAGTCGCGCTTTGGCTGGGACACGGTCACCAATGGCTGGTGCAGCATCCGTGCGAATACGTGGTGCCTCTTCAAGTCGGACAAGGAGGCGTGCAAGAAGGAGATCCACGACTCGTGCGACTCGAAACCCGAAGAGCCCGAAACCAAGTCGAGCAACGGCAGCGACGGGAGTGGCAGCGGCAGTGGCTCGGGCGCCAGTGGGCCACACAGCAACAACTCGTCGCCGAATGCTGGCGACCCGACCAAAGCGCCGACTGCCGTCCCAACTGCAGCGCCGACACAGACGCCAATCAAAGCACCGACTGCAGTCCCAATTGCGTCTCCAATCCCGTCTTCGACGTAGGCTCGATGTAGGTGCAGAATCAGGTCCGACTGAATCGCTGACTCAGATTCTCAGACGTCGACTGAGTCACATGTGCAGAATATCATTTCCGTATTTGCATATTCAGTACAAGCTGCGTTGCTATTGTTTTTACGCGTTGACTTCTTCATTCTGCATTGGCGCCAGAAAGTGCAAATTGCACCAAATAGCATGGCGGACGTGACGCTGCAGGACGATGGCGCGAAGAGCGGTCGTGGCGACAGCAGCGACGCTGTCGAGCATGACGACAGCTCGCTCGCGAGTGTGTTCTATAGTCCCGAGCCGCGAATGAATACAGCTACGACTGCTGCTCTCGCAGCTCGTGCCAGCTCACAGGCGCCAGATCCAAATGCAACAAGCAGCGGCAACAGCAGCAGCAATGGCGACAATGGTGCTGCGCAGAGCAGTACACTCACGCCGCTCGTAGCCGATCTCCTTGCACTCGCGACGCCAGTACCTGCAACATCAAATGCTGCAATGCCGCCTGTATCGAACGTCATTGCAACATACACTACAGAGGAGACAGTGAACGAGTGTGCGAGTCACGAGCCTGAGCGTGTTGGCGGCACGCGCGGGAGCGTCAAGCGGTATCGTCGCGCGCTCTTTGATGTGCTCGACAGTGACGCGACTGCTACAAGCACGACAGCCAACGACGTGCTTGAGACTCCGCTCGACTCGCATCGTCACGCAGCCGACAACACAACAGCAGCAGTCGTGACGACGCCAACGAGCAGTCCACAGCCGCCCGTAGCGCCACTGGACGACCACGCGACTGCGCCATCCGTCGAGCTTGAGCTTGAGCGTGAACTAGCAACTGCTGCTGCTGCTGTACTTGCCGCTCAGCAACAGCGCTCGTCAGCAAGCGCCAAGTCACCTGCAAACGCATTCGACACTGATGCTGACGCTGATGCAGAACACACGCTCGTGATCCGACAGAAGCGCAAACGGAGCCTGCTTCTGCTGCCACCACGCGCGCCATCTTCAACACCAATAGAGTCAGCAGCAGAACGAACATCCAGTCGCAGCGACCGTGATGCTCGCAACGCGCGTTCGCAGCCATTGCGGCCGTCGTTTGTGCGGTCGATGTCGAGCCAGTCGATCTTCCTATCCAAACCTATTGGTAACGGCACCGCAGAGCCGTCGTCTCTACTACAGTCGACTGGCGCTGGACATACGCTCGTGCTGCCGACAGTCCTGTCGAAAGCGCATCCCGATCTGAACGTCATTGCACCCGAGACTGTACGTCTGTCTGTAAAAGCTCGACAGCTAGTCATTGGCTCTCTGTCAGAACGTCTTATCACTGACTGACGCGTATCACACGCCTTTACAGGTCGCACGGCTCCTACGTGGCGACTTTGCAACGCAGCTCACAGCGCATGCGCTCGTCGACTGCCGCTTTCCGTACGAGTTTGCAGGCGGGAGCCTCCGAACGGCGCAGTCGCTCAGCGATCCAGCGCAGGTCGAGCAGCTGTTCTTATTGGACCCGCCGCGCGACTGCGTACGCATGGCGCTCGTGTTCTTTTGCGAGTTCTCGGCCACGCGCGCACCCAAGATGTGCGTTTGTATGAATGTGTATATAGCCATGAGTGTTGGTCGTAGCTTGGACTCATTTGGCGCTTACGTATAGGCTCCGGCATGTGCGGAACCTCGATCGGTGGATCCACGCCGAGGCGTATCCGCAGCTGTTCTACCCCGAGCTGTACCTCATCGACGGCGGCTACAAGCACTGCTTTGAGACGATTCCTGTACGTATAGATGAAGGAATGTAGTGTGTGCTGCTGTGATTGGGTGATTGGGTGATTGGGCGATTGGCGACATGGGCTGACTGGACACGCTGACACCTGCAGGACGAGATCTGTATGTCGAACACGTACACGTCAATGAGCGACAGTGCGTTCGTGCAGAGCTGCAAGCGCGAGTTTGCGCTCTGGCGCAAGCACTGGCGCGCCCACAAGACGTCATCATGTGCTGCAAAGCTCCAGCTGCACCACCACACGCGCCAAACAGCCAGCAGTAACAGTAGCAGTAGCACCAGCGATAGTGACGCGTTGGCGTCTGTAGTGCATGCAGATGACGACGCATCGGCACCAGCGCTGCATCCATTGCTGCCGTTGCGGTCGTTCTCCGAGTCGCACTAGTCGCGGCAGCAGCCAGAAGCAATGACGAATACAATGGAAGCGACCAACACGTAGTAGGTGCGAGAGGCAAGTGCCACTGACGTTAAGTTACATGTAGAGGCGGCGACTCGATGATCTGCTGCGTGCTGGCTCTTGCGTGCCGGCTGCTGTCGCCGTCGCGCGAGCAGATAGTTGGTAGTAGTGCGATAGTAGCAGTGGTAGAGCTGCACGGCTGCGAGTGTAGAGGAGCGACACGAGTCGAGAGGCGCGACACTCGCGGTCGTAGCGACTGGGAGACAAACACGGTCTGCCGCTGAGGCTCTTGCGATACAATCTCGCGAGCCAGCAGACACAGTGCAAACGCACAGCGTCAACGCTCCCATGCTCAACAGCTTAGTCCCACTCGCCCCAGTCGCCGGCGCGCTTCTTCGGCTCTTCGTGAAACGCCGGCGCGCTCTCAGCTGCGTTGCTGCTGCTCTCGTCGCCACTCAGCACGCCGTCGGGAACAATGTCGTCGTCGCCCCAGTCGAGCTCTTCGTCGTCGTCACTGCCGTTTGGAACAGCCACAGCAGCAGCAGCAGCAGCTGCTGGAGCGTTTGTAATAGCAGCTGCGACTGTCGCTGCTGACGTTGCCGACGACGACGACAGCGGCGCTTTGCGCTCGTCCAATTCGATCCAGCTCTCGCCATCGCTCGACGACGACTCGGTCTGCTTCGCTGGCATAGCCTCTACCGGCAACTTGTCCGCATCGTCGTCCTTTGACTCGTCATCTGGGAAGAAAACAGCTGCTGGTGCTGACGCCGACCCAGTCGCAGCTGCTGCGTCATCAGTACCGAATGACGCACCAGCGTCACTACGCGGCGAGTCGTTGTCGCCCCAGCCAATTTCCTCGTCGCTGTCGTCGTGCAGCGCGTGTTCAAGCAAGTCTGCGCCGCGCTGCTCCTGCGCTGCCAGCAACGACGCTTTGTAGATGTAGTGCGCCCAGAACGCGTCGGCACTAACAGCTGACGGCACGAGCTCGCTCAACTTGTCGACGACTGCTGGATAGTGCGCGAGCACGTCGGCCTGGACGCTCTCGAGGTCAGCAGTCGACAACGCGGCTTGCCACTTTGCAAACGTCTCGGTGTCGAGTGGTGGCTCGACGTACGTGTCTGCGTCTTCCTGGAGCGCAAGCAGCCGGAACCGCCGTGCTGCAAGTGCATCGGCATCGTCAACGTCGTCGTTGGTGTTGGTACTACTACCACCAAGCACATGGTCGCCAGCGAGCGACTCGAGCAGCTCGTCGGCCGAGTGCAAGAGCTTCGAGCCGACGTCGCCAAAGTTCAGGCGCCCAAACGACGTCTCGAGCGTGATGCCGCCGATCGACGAGAAGAGCGAGTTGATCGTGCTAGACGCAGCAGTTGGTGACGCTGAGTTTGTAGCGCGTGGCTTGCACTCGCCGTCGTCGGCTGCGTCATTGTCAACGGCGTCGGGAAGTGCAGTGTCAGCGGACGCGTCGTCGGTCTTGACCGAGTCGGCGCGCTGGCGCAGCGCTTCGCTCTTCTCCTGCACGGTCTTGCGCACAGTTGCCGACACTTCTGCGACGTCCTATATGTGTGTGAGTGCGTGTAAGTGTGAGCATCCACGATGCGTCGTGTCAGTCGATGCGATCCAGAGTGCAGCGAGCCTCTCATCATCGGTTTGTTAACACGCAGACTGACCTCTTGGATGATCGCAGTGAAGTCCTTGAGGTCGGAGCTCAGCGTCGCCATCGCCTGCGACGACTGGTAGCGATGTAAAGCAGCGTCATATGACGAGCCATTATACATGTGAGTCAAAGTGATGCGAACTGAATGGAGTGGTAAACATGCTTCACGACGAGTGATTGTAGCGCACCTTGTCCTTGATCGACGACACGAGCGAATAAAAGTTGTACGACATTGTCCTGTCTGCGTGTGCGTGCTTGTGTATAC
The DNA here is from genome assembly GCA_023336405.1 of Globisporangium echinulatum. Lineage (NCBI taxonomy): Eukaryota > Oomycota > Peronosporomycetes > Pythiales > Pythiaceae > Globisporangium > Globisporangium echinulatum. The sequence continues at coordinate 19,988 of JAADWX010000202.1, read as the reverse complement.
ACGTTGGCAGGAACCTCGTGCAGATGCAGTTGCAGTTGTTGTCGTCGCTTTTCTCACGTCTCGCGTCTTGCGCTTGCTCGCGTCTCGAGTCGTCCTGTGCTTCTTTCTCGCTTGGCTTTTGCTTTTTCGTTTGGTTTACTTTTGTTCAAAACCAAAATACGAAGACTGGACCACGTTAGTATTCATTTTAGTACTAAAATGGGTCTACACAGTTTTGAGCATCAAGTGCAATACAATGGAATGGCAAGTGACAAGGCGGGTTTCAATCTGTGCCTATAGACACAAACGGATCCTGCAATACTTGATCGATTTGCAATGTTTATATATTCTTGGTATATTATGGCTTGATTTTAGTGATATGAATATAAATCGAGTTTGGCAGATCCACGATCCTAATGAAATCAAGATAAACTGGATCTAGCATTCACTGACAATCGTTCCTTATTATTTGTCGATGTATACTTTTTTATTCTATTAGTACAAAAACGGTCATTCAACTATCCCAGCAGTTTTTAGCAATGACAGTATGTATTTACACTTCCTGCTGCAATCGACTATTTACGCATCCTCATATTTGAGAGGACTTGCACTTCGTGACTTCATTTTCGCGCCAACATTAGGTAGGACAACAGCAAGAGGATCCGCTGTGACTGTTGGTTTGAAGAGCTTGGCAGTCGAAGATTTGCCGCCACAAGCGCACACACACATCGCCCACTCTTCCCATTGCAACCATGGTGCTCACGATCCGCCGCCCCGCGCCTGCATTCACGGCCGACGCTGTCGTGAACGGTGAGTTCAAGACGATCTCGCTTGCCGACTACAAGGGCAAGTACGTCGTGCTCTTCTTCTACCCGCTCGACTTTACGTTCGTGTGTCCGACCGAGATCTGCGCATTCAGCGACCGCATCGAAGACTTCAAGAAGCTCAACACTGAGGTCATCGGGTGCTCGATCGACTCAAAGTTCTCGCACCTCGCGTGGATCAACACGCCGCGCAAGAAAGGCGGCCTCGGACCAATGAACATCCCGCTCATTGGCGACATTAGCAAAGACGTCGCGACCAAGTACGAAGTGCTCGTGCAGGACGGCGCTGGCGACATTGGCGTGACGTTCCGCGGTCTCTTTATCATTGACAAGGCGGGTATCCTACGCCAGATCACGATCAACGACTTGCCGATCGGCCGTAACGTCGACGAAGTGCTGCGTCTCATCGAGGCGTTCCAGTTCAACGAAGAGCACGGCGAAGTGTGTCCGGCTGGCTGGAAGAAGGGCAGCAAAGGCATGAAGGCCGACGTCAAGGACTCGCTCGAATACTTTGAGACGCTCGACGAGCCGTCGACGAAGAAGCGCAAGGCCGACGAATAGACGCAAGTGCGTTGTCGTGACGCTTTGCGTACTATGCGACGGTTGGCTGCAGTTGCACGCCTATCGTTGCCACACCGATCTAAAATATACCTCTGCTATTGTCAACATTGGACACTTACTCTCTGTCGGTGCTGTCTGTCGTCGTTCTTGTGGAACGTGGAATGTGTGAAGCACAGCTGCATACAACAAATGGATATGCCTGCAGTGGTGCAGGCGTCACATTTGCGTATCGATCGGCAATCGACATTGCCTTTGCCTTAAAACCACCCATGTCCGATCTATTTGCTCCACCCTAAAGTGTCACCGAGAGCGATAACAAGAGTCACCATCACTCTTGCTTCACCAAGTTGAAGCCACAGCGCTCGACACATGTCCGCACTTTCGCACTTCCACACTACCGCACTCGCAGATACGATGAACTGGATGACGAGTGGGTGCCACCGCGCGCTCGGTACGCGCAATGCGCGCAAGCGACGCATGCAGATGCAGCTGCCAGCACACGTGCAGCGCGAGAGCGAGCGCCGGCGACTGCAGCAGCAGCAGACGCTGGCGACGCACAGCAGTTGCAATACACCATCAGCGCCGCCTCCGCTCGCGCTGCCGACATCGACCGTACACACGGCACCAGAGCAGCGCGCACGCGGCGACCGTAACGATGGAGTTGATGCGTCACCGTGGTACATCCTGCCAGTCGTCGACGTCAACGAGTCGCAAGGTGTGTAGACGCAAACAAAAGGATGACGCAGAACAGAACGTACACGCACTAACGATGCGCACAGACATCCACATGCTCGAGTTTGGACGCACGCGAACGTATAAGCGGGCTACCGAGTCCACACAAGCGATGGCATATCCCGCAGCGCGGTCAAAGACACCGCCTGTCAGCGACGCATCTGTGCGCCTCCCGATCGATAGCGAGCGCAACGAACCGAGTCACGTCGAGCCAGTGCGCGCGAGCACCGACCAACGATGCGAGTTCACGCCAGTCAAACCAACAAAGCACGCGCGTGCAAGTCACGCAGGTCGCACTCTGGCGCGCGCTCCAGTTCGTCAGCGCCTGCTGCCGGACGACGGCATCCTGCTCGTCAAGTACGTCGCTGGTGCTCATGCTCATTGTGATGCTGTCTGTGACGACTACTGAACTGGCATGGATGTTTGTTCTATGGTTGCAGCGAAGGCGAGCAAGTTGCTCCGCTCCTACACAACAGTGTTGGCTCTCGATTCGACTGCGCACCTGACAGACGGATCGACAAGCACTGGTCGCAGTCGCATCCACGCGACGACGACATCGGCGAACGACATACAAACACGTCGTCCGTCGCTGCGTCCTCACGCGGCGGTGATCGCGAGCAGATGGTATGGCCAAGTCAGCGTGCTGATAGAGAGCGAGCGCTGCATGATGACGATACGTTGTCAGAGGGTTTGTGGCGCAACCGCAACAGCAGCACACTTGACGCGCGAGTCGAGATGAGATCCGTGACGTCCGTTGCGTTGAGACCACAGACATCGGATCGATCCAGCGAGCGAGCTGATGGCGATCGGCATCGAGTCGCAGCGCGATTTACTGCGCATCACTGGAGTACGCTGGACGAGCGAATGGGCGGCGGTGCAACGGCGCGCGAGCCAATACGTCACAAGCCTCCGCTTGGTGCGCAAGACAGCTCGGCGTCATCGTCGCAAGACAGCGCGGTCTTGAGCTGCCCGCCACCCAACTGGCAACAGCGAGTGTTCGGGCTGCAGCAGCACGGAAACGCGCACGAGACGACACCGCCATCGATACCTTCTCCTGAGAGCACCGCGAGTAGCTTTGCTGCAGACGCATCGTCGCCACTGTCATCAGCACCGACAGGGTTGTGCGGTGCGTGTATTCTCCTTGGCGTGATGACGCTGTGCGTGAGATGATGCAGCTCACGCTCGTATCTCGGCGTGTGCTCTTTGCAGCGGTGGATATGAACGAGTCGCGCGACATCGACTTTCATCGCGCAAGTGCGTACAGCGACGACTCGCACGACAGCAGCAGCGTGTTTGTGCGATCACCAGTTTCGCGACCTACAGCCACGAAGTGGACGATGGTTGCGAGAACTGCCAAGGTGCTCGCACAGACACCGCGCACAGTCGAGTGCTACGTGAATGCAGCGAGTGCAAGCCGCCATTCGGATCCAAACTGTATCGACATCCGAGAGATGACGAGCGTCGCGATCTACTTTCGCACGCTTGTCGAGTGCTACAAGATCGACGCAGCGATGCGCAGGTTTGTACGTGTGGTGGTCGGTCGTCTCGTGATCAATGCATAATGAGACTCGTCGTACGACAGACAGCAAGTGATTGCATACGAGCTTGCTGTTCTGACTTATCACACCGTCTATCCTCCCAACAGTAGCAGCGATGACGACAGTGCACGTGTGAAGCGGCGAGCGAGAAGCAGCTCCATTTGAGCGGATCGCTGGTTGACATGAACGATACGCACTGCTCTGCTGCTCGTGCGGACACCAACCATTACATATTGCACTCTCACACTCTCACTCCTGAAAGATCGCAGCGAGCGACTTCTTGTTCACTTTCCCCATTGCGTTCTTTGGGATTTCCGACACGACAAAGAACGCGCGTGGAGACGCGTAGTCTGCGAGGTGCGGCTTGACAAAGTCGGAGAGTGGTGGCGTAAAGTCTTCGGCGCAATCGAGCGATGACGTCGCTGACCGGACGACGGCCGCGACGACTTGTCCCCATTTGTCGTCCGGCAGCCCAAAGACCGCGCACTCTTGCACTTGCGGGTGCGTCAGCAGCACGCGCTCGACGTCGAGCGCCGAGATCTTGTAGCCCGCGCTCTTGAGGATGTCGGCGCTCGCGCGGCCGCGGATGCGAAAGCTCTGTTGCGCGACACTAAACTGCGCAATGTCGCCAGTCTTGAACCAGCCGTCGGCGTCAAATTCCTTTGCCGTCGCATCCGGTTTGTTCCAGTACTCGGCAAACACGGTCGGCCCCTTGACACGCAGCTCGCCCTCTTGCTCCGAGCGCCAGTCGATTTCAAGGCCGGTCTCGGGGTCCACGAGCCGCACTGCGACGCTCGGGAATGGCTGGCCGACGTACCCAAAGTGGCGCTTGCCACGCAGCGGGTTCGTGAGGACCATGCCGAGCTCGGTCATGCCGTAGCGCTCGAGCAGCTGCTGGCCCGTGAGCGCGTGCCACCGCGTGAGGATCGACACGGGACACGCCATCGACCCGCTGATAGCGACGCGCAGGTCGCGGGCAGCGTAGACCGCATCGTCGACGACAAACGGCAGCTGTTGTGTCGGTGGCAGCTGCTGGATGCGCTCGATCTCTTCAAGCAGCAGCATGTACACAGTCGGCACGGCCATGAGCATCGTCACAGGCTTGGCTGCTGTGTTCGTCCGCGACGCTGCGAGCTTGTTCCAGATGAGTTGCGGCTGTGCCGACGGCAGAAACTCGAGCGACCCGCCAGCGTACAGCACGCAGAGCAGGTTGTTGAGCACGCCGTGGACGTGATGAAGCGGCAAAAAGTGCAGCAAATGATCGGTCGGCGCCATATCCCAGGCCGTGACAACGTCGTGGATCTGCGCTGTGAGGCTCGCGTGCGTCGTCACGACGCCCTTTGGTCGCCCCGTCGTGCCGCTCGTGTACACGATATGCGCATCTGGCGACTCGTGTTCGCGCGTGTCGAGCCACTGGCGAATTCGGTCAACTTCTGCATTCGTCAGTGCATCGCAAGCAGTAGCGACCTGTGGTGGCCGTGGCGGTTCGTACGTGACGACTGGAACGCCATGGTCAGTAGGCATTGCAGTGAGGAATTCGCTCAAGTGTGATGTCGCAAACGACGCGCTTGCGACGACGAGCGCAGCGTCCGAGTCGGTGAGGATGTACGCGAGCTCGTCGATTGGGTGGCGCGGATGAAGTGGCACAGCGATCGCACCCGCGAGCCAGATCGCCCATTGGATGACAACGTACGACGCGTCGCGCGCACCAAGGAACGCAATGCGCGGCTGGCGGAGTTTAGTTGGATCGCTAGTGCTAGTGGTACCGGAGCGGGTCTGTTGAGCATCGCTGAGCGCTGTTGTGAGCTCGTCACGTAGTGTGAGCGCCTGAGCGAGCAATGCTGCAAACTTCCACTCGCGCGGGAGCTCAGCTGTAACAGCTGCAGTAGTAGATGCAGTGGCGCTAGTAGCGGTAGGTGTTGTGAGGCTCGCAGACTCGATGAGTGCGAGTCGCTGCTGGTGCTCGAGCACGCGCTCAAAGAAGTGCGGTGGTGAGGATGTCGTCGAGGCGGATGTAGCGACAGTTGAGAGCAGATGGTAGAACGTCGATGTGCGCGTCGCTGGTTGCTGCACAGACAGCAACGGTAGCGAGCGCAATATGCGCTGCGTGGCGCTGCCGTTCGTTCGGATGTGGCGCGCGAGTGCGAGCATCGTCGAGGAGGAAGAGGAAGTCGCAGTCGATATGTAGGTGCTGACACTTTCGAATGATTGAGGAGGTTGAACTTGTCAATGTGTACCACTTGCAGTGGTACAGCTGCGATCCAAATACGAGTACCAACGACACTTCGGATGTTCGATCTGTACGATGACGACGTTGGCACGTTGATCGAGACGACTGCCGCTCTGCTCTAACGCGACGAGCATTGTTTGCTCTTAGTGTCTGGCGACGCTCGTCGCGCTACGAACGCTTGCAGCAGTAATGACAAGCTCATGCAGACAGCAAGTGTCGTGTGTTGTCTATCGTAGTCGTTGGCAGTCTAGTCATCTCACGACATTTTACAACACATGCACGCAACTGTCGTCGACAACAGCCTGTCGAGCACATCTCACCACCTCATACAGCAATATCACAAATCGATACAAGTCGGTTCCACAGACGCAAGCGTCTGATGTTCATTTGGATTAGTCATCACGCAGCAGCAGCACACGAACTACACTCGGTAGCACGTATCCTCTTACCACGCACTACGTCTCCAAACTACTAGGGAGTGATCGCTGATTCGCTCTCGGGTACGTCAGTCGCCACGTGAGCTGCTCGGCATTACATCGTCGCTTCGGAATGCTTCGTAGTTGGTCCTGAGACGTCCTGGTCGCGTCCAGCGTGACGCTGCTGGCTGAGCAGCTCACTTCAGCGCTGCTGGCACATGCGTGCCGCGCGCTTATCTGGCGCGCTGGCGCATCTTCCGGCGCTTACGACGCAGGCGGCGCATGCGCTTCTTGCGCCACTTGGCGCGCATGCCACCGTCGACAAACAGCAGCATCTTGAGCGTGTCGGCCTCACCAATCGCGTAGTCCGACAGCGACCCGGATTCGAGCTGCTTGCCAGCGCAGACGAGACGGAAGTCCGAGATGAACTCGCGGTCCTCGACCATCATCTTGACAGCGTCGATCGACGCATCGGCAGCGACCGAGAGCGTGAGCGGCGCACCCGAGAGGGTGTCCACGAAGATCTGCATGATGGAACCCGCCACCCGCTTTACAGAGATGGCGATTTCCCTCCTGGATGCTCAAATGCTGCTGCAGGGACAGACAAGAGGCAAGAGAGTATGTCAGTAACGAGCAGCTCACATGTCCACGATCGTATGCATGTCGGTGCCAGGGTGTCGTCACGCTAGACTCCACAGCCACAGACGTGTCGCGACCAGCGTGACGACATACACACACAGACGCGGCTCGCACACAGCATGCGCAGATGTAGATACACAGGATGCAAGCGTCTTCGTACCGGAACAGACGTTCACAGCAGAGCAGTCAGCAGAAAGTGAGCGACGATAGCGCCATCGAGCACCAAACGCTTCCCAGCCACCACCAACAGCGCAGGCTGCTGGGACTGGACGCGAAGCACGCTGGAAAAGAGGCATCAACTTCAGCACAATTGTCACATATCGTTTGTATCGCTCACAATTCCGCATCTGTCGATTTGTATATCGAAGCAGTGAGCACCTCACTGGTCGAATATTTGCACACAAACAGTTCGACTCCAAGCTCTTGTGACCAATCAACACAAGATCGACGATACATTCCAGGACAATATCGTCACACGGGACAAATCACACAGTAATGTTAACATTTAGTATAGAATATGAATTTTACCAAATGCATGGTTCTTTTTCGATGCATATGCATTTCGTCAGTCTTTTCAATTTAAAACCTGAATTACCGCACTATCGTACGTTGCTTCCTTAGATCAGTAGCTCGTTCCCGCCGATTTCGGTCGGTCGTTCGCGCCACCTCAGTAACAGCCACCGGCAGCTCCACAACCAACTCGTGTGCTCTTGCGCTTGTTCGGTGCTTCATCCGTCGACGTGCACGACGTGCTTGCACATCTGCTGCTAGTGCAACAGACACACAGCTGTGCACAACCAGCATGGCGCAACGCAATCGCTATAACCGAGGCAATGGCAACAGCAACAACAGCAACAACCAATACCGCCGTGCACTCTCGGGCGGTGGCGGCGGCTCGGCATGGGCGCGCAGTTCGCAGGGTGCGCGTGCAAACGCACAGGCAATGCGCGGCGGCAGTCGCACAATGACGGACGCAAAGCAGTTTATGCTCAAGAAAGGCGACGCACTCGACGAGAAGTTTGGCTTCCACTTGCTCCCGACACTACTCGAGCAAGAGGACCAGGACGCGTTAGCGGCTGCTGCAGCTGACGATATGAGTAGTATCGGTCGTGCTTCCACTACCACTACTTCCGACCGCGAACCGCGGCTTGGGTGGCTCCTGAACCTCCGCGCAACGTCGATCTTGGAGCCAACTGAAGGCAAATTCGAGGTCAGCGCGCTCGAGCTCTACTTTCTCCAGCAGGACGGCCATGCGTTCAAGACACGCGTAATCTTCCAGCCGTACTTGTACGTCCGACCGGCACCGAACCGCGCACACGAAGTCGTAGGGTACTGCCAGCGCAAGTTTGACGGCTTGGTCGCGAAAGCCGAGCGTGTCCACCTCGAAGACTTGGACCTCCCGAACCACTTGTCCGGCAAGCTCGCGGTGTACGTCAAGCTCAGCTTTTATACCGTTGGCGACCTTGTATCGGTCAAACAGGCGCTCGCGCCAATCGTTGAGCGGAACCAACGGCAGCAGCAGACGCGCGACGCGTACGCGCTGGGCGGACAGACGTCGACCGGTACGACCGCCGACAGTGTTGACTTTGACGCAGATGACACTCATATCGGACCGATGTCCCGCAGTGGCCTCGACGAGAGCGAGTCGGCGCTCCTCGAGCTCCGCGAGTACGACGTGCCGTACTCAATGCGCGTCGCAATCGACCTCGACATCCGTGTTGGCGCGTGGTACCATGTCGCATACGATCCGCTCGCGCCGTACGTACCAAGCTCGGTGACGAGGCTCGTTGACATGGTCGACAAAGCCGAACCAGTTGTCTGCGCGTTCGATATCGAGACGACGAAGCTCCCGCTCAAGTTCCCCGACGCAACGTTCGATCAGATCTACATGATCTCGTACATGCTCGATCGACAGGGCTACTTGATCGTGAACCGCGAGTTTGTCGGCGCCGACATCCCGGACTTTGAGTACACGCCGAAACCCGAGTACGAAGGGCCGTTCACAGTGTTCAACGAGCCAAACGAAGCTGCTGTGCTCCGTCGGTTCTTTGATCATGTAGCGGAAGCGAAACCGCATATCTACGTGACGTACAACGGCGACTTTTTCGACTGGCCGTTCATCGATGCACGCGCCAAAGTCCACGGCTTGAGCTTGGCAGATGAGCTCGGCGTGTCGCTCGATGTCCGGAGTGGCGAGTATCGCGGCCGCGCAGCTGTCCACATGGACGCTTACTGCTGGGTGAAGCGCGATTCGTACTTACCGCAGGGCTCGCAAGGTCTTAAGGCTGTGACAAAGTACAAGCTCGGGTACGATCCAGTTGAAGTCGACGCTGAAGATATGCTCGCACTCGCGCGCGATCAACCGCTCCATATGGCGTCGTACTCGGTCTCAGACGCCGTTGCGACGTTCTATCTGTACGACAAGTACGTCCACCTCTTTGTCTTTTCGCTCTGTACGATCATTCCGTTGGGCGCCGAGGACGTGCTTCGCAAAGGCTCCGGGACGCTCTGTGAAGCGCTGCTCATGGTCGAAGCGTTTCAAGGATCCATCATCTGTCCGAACAAACAAGCCAGTTCAACGACCGAGACGTTCTACAAAGGCCATGTCGTGGAGAACGAAACGTACGTCGGCGGCCACGTCGAGTGTCTCGAGTCCGGCGTGTTCAGAGCCGACTTTGACTACGACTTTGCGCTCGTCCCAAGTGCGTTTACGCAGTTGATCAACTCGATTGATCGCGACTTGCGCTTTGCGATCGAGGTCGAAATGGAACTGGCTCTCGACAGTGTTGTCAACTATGCAGACGTGAAGTCCACTATCGTATCGCAATTGGAGGCGTTGCGAGACAAGCCGACGCGGCGCGAGAAGCCTTTGATCTACCACCTCGACGTCGCAGCGATGTACCCCAACATCATCCTCACGAACCGCTTGCAGCCGTGTGCGATCGTGAACGAGGCGGATTGTGCGGCCTGCGTGTTCAACACCGAGTGCGGCAAGACCGCGGTTGACGATGCCGACAAGTCGTGCCAGCGCGACATGGACTGGGTCTGGCGCGGCGACTTTTACCCCGCGACGCGGCCCGAGTACTTTGCGATCAAGACGCAGCTCGAGTACGAGAACTTTCCAGTTGGTGGGCCGCAAAGTGGTAGTAGTTCCAGTACAACCGGTTTGGGGTTTGGGAATACCGGTCGTACCGGTATGAAAACCAGTACTAACTCGGTCAAAACCGTGCCGTTTGGCCAACTGCCAGCGGACCGGCAAGAGCTCTTGCTCAAGCAGCGCATCAAGAGCTACTGCTCGAGCGTGTATAAGAAGACGAAGGTGACCGAGCAGCAGACGCGCTCGGCAACCGTGTGCATGCGCGAGAACCCGTTCTACGTCAACACCGTGCGCGCATTCCGCGACCGACGCTACGACTACAAAGCGCTGACCAAGACGTGGAAGCGCAAACAAGCAGCTGCGGAAGCCGCGCACGATGTACTCGCCGTTGTCGACGCCCAAACCAAGTGCCTCGTGTACGACTCGCTCCAGCTCGCGCACAAGTGCATCCTCAACTCGTTCTACGGCTACGTCATGCGCAAAGGCGCGCGGTGGCACTCGATGGAGATGGCGGGGATTGTGACAAATACCGGTTCGAGCATCATTACCGGTGCGCGTCAGCTCGTTGAACAGATCGGTCGACCGCTTGAACTCGACACCGATGGGATCTGGGCCATCCTCCCAAAGTCGTTCCCTGAGACATTTGCGTTTGAACTGCGCGACGGGAGCAAGCGCACGATCTCGTACCCGTGCGTGATGCTCAACGCCGACGTACAGTCGAAATTTACAAACCCGCAGTACCACGAGCGGGTTGGTACTACCGGTATGTACCAGACGCGCAGCGAATGCTCGATCCTGTTTGAAGTCGACGGTCCGTACAAAGCGATGGTCTTGCCGGCGTCGACTGAAGAAGGACGACTCCTGAAAAAGCGCTACGCAGTGTTCAACTTTGACCACTCGCTCGCGGAGCTCAAAGGCTTTGAACTCAAGCGACGCGGCGAACTCCAGCTCATCAAAGCGTTCCAGTCGCAGGTCTTTGACTGCTTCCTCGATGGATCGACGCTCACTGAATGCTACGAGTCCGTTGCGGCATGTGCAAACCGCTGGCTCGACGTGCTCGACACGCGCGGCCGTGCGATGGACGACACCGAGCTGCTCGAGCTCCTGACCGAGAACAAGAGCATGTCGGGGACGCTCGACGAGTACGCGGGCCAAAAGTCGACGTCGATCACGACTGCCAAGCGGCTCTCGGAGTTCCTTGGCGAGTCGATGGTCAAGGACCGCGGGCTGACGTGTAAGATGATCATAGCTGCACGTCCGTATGGCGAAAAGGTCACGGAACGCGCGATCCCAACCGCGATCTTTGCAGCGGAAGATGCTGTGAAGCGCCACTTTCTCAAGAAGTGGTTGCGGGATCCAAATGTCCAGGACTTTGACCTGCGGGCGTTACTTGATTGGGACTACTATCGAGGTCGCTTTGCATCGACCGTCCAAAAGATCATCTCGCTGCCAGCTGCGTTCCAGAACGTTGCGAATCCGGTGCCGCGCATTCCACTGCCGGACTGGATGCGCAAGCAAGTGCGCGACAAGCACGCGCGGCACCAGCAAGGCGCGCTCACGCAGTTCTTTGCACCGACAGCCAAGTTGGCTAGCGACAGTGGCGACTACATTGCCGACCTCATTGACATGGAAGACCTCGCTGGTACTGGCGGAGGTTCGAAGAGTCGGTCGTCGGTTGTATCGGCGAAGCGCAAGCGTGCGACTGCCGACGAAGGCGACGCTGTCGAGGCTGACGCAGCTGAGGCTGGCGCTGGGTCGCCGACAGAGTCGACAGCGACCGAGTTGGTCGCGCTGACGGAGCGCGTGACACTCGGCGACGCGCCGTTTCCCGACTGGCTCCGGAGCCGCAAAGCGACGTGGAAGTTGCTGCTGAGCAAGCGCAAACAGCAGCGCCTGCGGTCCATTCACCAGTCGACTGGTAGTACCTCTACGACCAACCACCTTGAACTCGGGTCGCATGCCCTCGGGTCCAGCACCACCAACCCAGCCAAGCGGCACCAGCTCCAGCGCACTGGCGTCACCGGCATTGGAATGGAGAACTTTGTGCTCGATACAGCGTCGGCGCTCGATCGCGAGCACTGGCAAGTCGTCGAAGTCACGCACGAACCGGCTGGCCACTTTACGCTCTGGGTCGTCACGACCGAGTCCCAATTGCTCCAGCGCGTGACGCTCAAGCTGCCGCGGACGTTCTTTTTGGCCTGTGCCGACGCTGCGAGCAGCGTTAACGTCCTGGCAGCGCTACCGCTCGGTGCGCGTCGCGTGCTGCGGGTCGTGCCGCATGCAAGTGCCAAGCCACAGTCAGTTATCGAAGTGACGGTGAGTGAGCAGCAGTTCCAGCAGCACCACAAGGAGCTGCTCCAGATTCTGCACGATCCGGCCGTGCGCGGCGTGTACGAGCTCCAGGTCGCTGCGCTTACACGGGCCGTCTGCAGTCTCGGGTGCGTCGTCAAGGTTGCGAGAGCCAGCAGCAGTCTATCGAGTAGTACCGAGTACGCGCTTGAAGATCTCCAGTTCATGTCGACGGCGCAAGTGCCGTACCTCGTGACTGCAGCGCACGACGCAACGCCGATGCTCCGACGCGTGCTGCTCTACTATGCGCAGCAGCACAAACGCGCAATCGTCGGGCTCATCGTCTTGTCGGATCGCGAGTCGGATGGTTCTACGAGCACTGAGGACGGATATAAGAGCATCGCAACCGATGGCGACGCGACGGTCTGGTACGTCGATCCGGTCTCGACGACGCGCGCACGGAGCGCCGAGCTCCAGCAGGTCTTTGATGAGACAGTCGCAGCTGCCCGTGCTGCTGGTGACGAACCGGCTCTGGGGTCCTGCAGCTTTGCAACGCACGTTGTCAAGACCGTAACCGACGCATTTGCAGGCGTGAACGCAGCGCTCGCGCGCCTCGCACGCGCTGGTGCAGCTACAAAACCGACGATCGTCGTTGCGCAGACGTGCGTTGCTAGTACCCGGCGCCTGCGCGATCGCATCCGCGGGCTCCACGCGTTCCCAATCACGGTCCTCCCCTGGCACGACGAAGACGCGCTGTTTCCTGCGCTCACGTGGCGCAAGCTTGTGGGGGCGAAGCTCGTAAGCCGCAGCCTCGAGATGGCAGCGGACTTTACGGACGTCCTCGACTGCGCGCGGTACGCGCACCTACCGGTCGGGAACTTTACGGGCGACCACGCGATTGCGGTACTTGATACGCTCTACTCGCGGCTATTGGCGAAACACAAGCACCTGTGGTGGCACTCGCCGAGTTCAGTGCCAGACCTCGGCGGCGCCGAGCACGAGCAGTACCAAGACCTGTTTAGCAACTCGTTGCTGATCGGCAAGACTGGGAGCGTTGGTCATCGCAGTAGTATCGCTATCCATCGGACCGATACGTCGGCAGTCGTGTGTGCAAAAGGGTCGTACCCGACGGTCTGCGTCGAGCTCGAACTCGATGGCTTGGCAGTCAATGCGATCCTCGTTGCGCTCCAACTTCAGAGCCTCGAAGGCATTGGCGGCGGCGGCGGCCAGCAGATGGAGATCGACTTTGAGACCGACGAGGGGACGACGAGTGGTGGTCCTTCTAGTACCAGTACCAGCACTGGGACGTCTGGTACTGCAACTACAGAAGCCGAGGACCCGTGTCACGAAGCGTTCCGGCTCCTTCGTGTGCTCGTGACGACGCTGTTCAAGGACTTTTTAGCGACGCGCAACAAGTTTGCCGACCACTTGCTCCAGCAGCTCTACCGCTGGCTCTCGTCGCCGAGTGCGCTCAGCTACGACCCTGCGCTCCAGGCGCTCGTGAAACGGCTCATGGAAAAGCTGTTTTTACAGCTGCTCGCCGAGTTGCGGCGCCTTGGGAGCCAGATCGTGTACGCCGACTTGAGCAAGATCGTGCTGTGTACCGCCAAGCACGACGTGCGCAATGCCGCAACGTACGTTGCGTTCATCCTCGAGACGGTTCTCTCAAACGAGCTGTTTCAAGTGCTGAGTTTGCGGCCGAAAAAGTACTTTTCACATTTGCTTTTTCTCGATGCTGAAAATTACGGCGGCATTTTGCTCCAGACAATTGCTGACGACACCGACACCGACAATGGTGCAAATGATCCCGACGATGTTACAAATGGCAACAGCGACAATCAGCAGCAGGAACTCGCGATTGTGTCGCACTGGAACATTGCCAACTACTTGCCAAAAGGCATTGACGAGTACTTTCTCATCCTCGTTGGGCAGTTTATCCGTCGCCGCGCTGAGTTTGCACTGAAGGCCAAAGCCAAAGGTGCAACACCGACAACGTTACTGACAGTGTCTAGCACTCTTGCCGACCATGCAGCAGTCGACAACGACGACGAGACTGAAGATCAACACCAAAGTCCACTTGCAACGTACTCGCGCCGGCTCGTTGCGACCTACTTTAGCGACAAGCTCCTACGTATCGTCCCTGAGATCCAGAGCTACAACATGGACAGCAGCAGTTTTCCCGTCTTTGCGGGCTCGCACTTGGTGCTCCAGCACCCAGCGCTCGAGCTCGTGAAGTTTGTTTCCGCCATCTTTGCGCTCGAGCCGAGCGTCGACGCCGCTGTGCGCAAAATGAAGCGCACGCTGCTCAAGTTGCTGCACGTGAGTGAGTTCAGTGACGACGCGCAGTTTGTAAACCCGTCGCTGTCGTTCGCAGTCCACGACGTCATTTGCTTGTGTTGCAATCTCTGTCGGTCGGTCGACTTGTGTCGCGACCCGCAGTTGTTTCAAGGAACGTCGGTTGGCGGTACCAAAGATCTTGATACCGATGATACAGAAGGATCGAATGACTCGGACTCGGACTCGCCGTGGCACTGTCCGCGGTGCTTTGCGCTCTACGACAAGCGCGCGTTCGAGCGGCGACTTGTTGAGCTCGTCGAGGCGCAGAGTGTGCAGTACCAGCTCCAGGATTTGTACTGTACGAAATGCAAATTGCCGGCGGAGCACACGATGCGCGACTACTGCGCGTGTGCAGGGACGTTTGATGTGCTTGCAGGTGCGCGCGACGAATTGCGCGAGACGCTCCGGATCTTGGGGCGCATTGCAGTGGAGCACGACTTTGCGTGGCTGCGAGAGACTGTTGAGCGTCTCGAGCTCGCATAAGTACGAGGAGATAGGACGGATAGAAGGAACGACAGTGTTGAGTGCTCTTATAACCGATTACACATCTACATGAATGATTGAAGTTGTGATTTAACTTGCATTTTGTATACAAAACATTGTCGACCTCTATGTCTGTATGTACCAGTCTACGAGAGGGACGACGACAGTGTCATAGCGATAGGAACGACACGTGTGTACTGAGTTGCTGCTGCTGCTGTTGTTGGGACGACTTGCGATCGCCATGTGGCTGCCTTAGGATCTGCACGCGCGCACTGCCGTTGCTGCCGCTGTGTGCAAACCCAACGCCTATGCACGGCGTTGAGAACGCGACACCGAGCTGCACTGCAAGCTGCTGTTTATCATCATTATCATCGCTGTCGATTGGTGCAAACGCGAGCGCGAGCACGCCGCCTTCGACTGCGACGCTGCCATTGTCGTCGCGCGCATTGTTGAATGCAGTTCTGCATATTTGCATGTGCACACAGTGATAGCGTCAATCAGCCACTATATCCGACACGACATAAAAGAGAGCTGTCGTTGCTGCAACTGTGTCCGACGACACTATATCCGACAACACGACACTATAACCGCACCGTAATGCGCGCTCGACGTTCAGTGCTGCGGCGCGCTTGCGCAGTTTATGTGTGAGCTTAGCAATCAGTCCGCTGCGCACAAAGTGTTCGCCGCGACCAGTGCCTGCAACTGCACAGCCACTGCGTGTGACTTGTAGCGCAACACTCGAGCGCTTGCGCTTGCGCTTGTGGGTCGCTCGCTGTTGCTGCTGTAACTGGGCGTTTGCTGCGTCGCAGCCCATGCGCGGGCTTCCTGCAAGACCGACGCGACCTGGCACTTTGTACGCAATGCCGCCGCTCGAGAGCGCAGCAGCGACGTTGCCGTCATTGTCGATGCAGATTGCACCGACCGTATCGAGCAGCAGCTCGTTTGGCGCGGTGCTTGTGGTTGTGGTAGAGCCAGCTTCAGTGAACTGCGCGTGCCACTTGCGCCAGCGCGTGCGTGCTTGTGGCGTGACTTGGTACGCATCGAGTGTATTGCTGTTGTTGTTGTCGTCGTCGTTGTCGCTACTTGCAGTGTCGATGCCAAACTGTCGCGCAAGCACGCGCGCGTAGTCGCCGACAACGACAAGTGGCGGCTCGCGGCCAAATGCAAATGTGCGCACATCAGCAGCATGCGCAATTGCAATGTTGCAAGTATTGTTATTGGTGTTGGTGTTGGCGTCTGATTGCTCGTGCGTTAATGGCCCATGCCCCGCGTTCAGGTCGGCTACACGAGCAGCTTGCTCAAGCAGCGCGTGGGCCAATGCGCTCGGCTCGGCGACGCCTCGCACACTCGCGCACGCGCTCACGAGTCGCGTCTTGCCGCACGCAACGCTCGCTTCGCACTCGACGATGCCGTTCTCGGTCAGGTTGGCACCGAGTCCAGCGTTCGTGCGCTCGTCGCGCTCAAACACGTGCAGCATGCGGCTTGCGACCAGTGCAGCGTGCGAGCATGCAGTCGTGCGCAAAGTGGTAGGTCTGTCACTGCTGTCTGCTGCTGCTGTGGCGCCTGCGGTGGTGTCTTCAGTGTGCGCAAGCAGCTCTTTGCCGCACTGCAGCGCGCGCTGCATCAGGTCGAGGTACGCTGCTTCGTCCGATGTGCCGTAGCGGCCAGCACCGACGTGGACTGCCACGAGCCATCCCATATTGACAATTCTTGCGAGTTGCAAAACGCTGCCGATTCGGCGCACCAGTAGAGAAGCCCCAGACGGGGCTTTAAGTTTAAGACAAATGTAACAATATGTATGTTTCATATTTGCACTCCACCAAAGACATCACGCTTGCTCGCGTTCGCGCTGAAGTACCAAGAGCGCCAGAAGAATTCGTATCGCTGCTCCTTGGACACTCCGCGCATTGCTTTGATGAAGCGCTTAATCCGGATCTCCCAGAAGCCTTCGATTCTGGTCGTGTGGACGCCCGTCGCTGGATCTACGATGTGCTTGGCATCTACTTGAGCAGCTTGTTCGTCTCCAGCGAGTGCGTGCGCTTCTCGCTGTCTTCACCTCAGAAACGTACGCGCGCATGTCCGAGAGCACGACAGAGCCGGTGCGCACGAAATCTGGGGCTATTAGTATTTCCCTCTTAAGTTGAGTGGTACAAATTAATTGCTTTCAACGTGAAATGTTTCAAATGTCTGTCTCAAACTTAAAGCCTCGTCTGGGGCTTCCCTACAGGCGTGCCCCCATTCAATATGAACAAGCCCAATTATGCGATGGTATTATAAGGCTGGGTTGTATTTTTTTAGAGTCAATCAAGTCCGTTTGTTTGAATTAAATTCATTTGCCTACCATGTCGCCACTGACGCGCGATTTCTAGAAAGCGCTGTTCTGTTGTATTCTTCAGTCTGGACGCTTCACTGCTCCATCATTGCACGCTAGGTGCAAGCACACGACGGTGCGAGCTTCTTGGCAATCACAATAGAAGAAAGTCGTCTGATGGCGCGATTCCAATCGTTCCTAATATCTTTTATGAAGAAGCAAATTGCACATCCAATTCACGCTCATGTTGCAAATGTTTTTACCGAGATTGAGATTCAGACTATAAACTATCAAAGCAAGCAATCGTTTTTGTGTTACTGATTAAACTTGAATCGGGATACTTCGCTAAATATTTACGCGAATGCAATAGACAAATTACCTAACACCCAAACGTATATGAGCTCCATTCGCTTTCTTTTTTTAAAAGCAGCTTCCCGTGCACTGCGTTGCAAATTAAAAGATGTTGCTGTATATGGCGGTTGTCGTAGAACTGCATAGAACGATATGCACAGGTAAGTAACAAGTGTACACGAAAAGAATAGCTTGAATGGCCGCGAACATTGGAGCAATGATCCATCTTGTGCAGCACTTGACCGCGAGCGCGTGCGCATAGAGTGGGAAGGCGTGTCACATTGACGCGAGCACGATAGCGGCGATCGGTTGCGCGCAGCGCCCGAGCGCGAGCGCAAAGGACGAGTGTGGGGAGGCTAGCTGCGCGAGCGCAAGCGCAAGAGCGACAATGCATCGCGCGCAGCGCGCAAATTCGAACGAGAACGCTCGATGTCGGCAGTGCGAGGTGGCGAGTCGTCTGAGTGAATGCGCGTACGCGAACGAAGAACGAAGGTGCGGAGAGGCGAGTCGCTTCGTGAAGCGATGCTTAAACGGTGAGGACTTGGCATGGTATAGTAGCCACCCGACCAATAGCGCGATCCAAACCACTATAAAACCTCGCGATGAAAAAGCGCGACCAGACCAAAATACGACAGCGGCCGAGGCTAACTCGTGGTTGAAAGGTAAGACTGTCGCACGCTCTTCAAGCGCACGATTCTCGCCCTCAGATTTGTCGTCGCGTATGGGTTAATGAGCTGTCGTGTGTCACTCGATGTTTGCCGCCAAGACTGTCTCGCTAAAAACGGTTGGCATTCAACTTTCAGACAACCGACACACGGCACAGCATGCACACTCAGAGAACGCTCAAACTGCGCATACACAGAGAACATATGCACATGTATGAGTGTGAGCACAAGACGCGCGAGCAGCAGCGACGGCCAACCTGTTGAGCGACCGGCACAGATGAAGAAGTCCGAAGAGGCGACCGTGTGGTGCATGTTCGCTGGAATGGGCTACTCTTTGATCGGTATATCTGTCTCGCTCGACAACAGCGTGGTGCAGCGAAAGTCGAGGGTAAATGAGTGCAGCATCTGTAGTGCTCGCTTATTGATTTGAGTCGCTTTTTTGCGCGCAAGAAAACGAGCGCTTTGCCAGCTCCAATTGACAATCGGTGGCCAGCGGTCCCAGACCCGGACATGCACTACATCGAGTGTTGCAAATACTTCCCAGAGGTGCTCGCCAAGTACATGACGCCAGCGCTCGAGATGTGCAACTGCACGCGCATCAGTGACTACCTGAGCGCCAGACGATACGCACGATACGACGCATCGCATTGCGACACGGTGGCAATCACGTCCACGTGATCGTCCAGTTCCCACATACGCTCGTGACCAAGTTGTGCATCGAGTACAAAAGCGCAAGCAGCAGATCAAGAAGCAGCGCAATGCGTATCGGAACAGGACGCGAGAGTCAATAAAATAGTAGTACGGTGTCGCATCGACAACCTACGTGTGTGTCTGACGACTCGTACATTTGTAACTACTTGTGTGAACGACTGTATTCCAGAGCAGCAGTACAGCGCGCGAGAACTTGCAGCGAAGAAGCGCGCGTGAGATCAGCGTCCTTGTCGCGAAGCATGCGCACAGGTGCATGTCGAATGGAAACGAGCGAACGGAAGACTGATCTCGGCAGTACGGGATCATCGTGCATGACTGCTGCCCCAAAAATAATCGGCGATCCCACGAAATCATAAGCAGTGATTGACAGACACTTGTGAATCAATATTGCTTACTATTTATCGTAGTATATTCTCGAGCTACAATACTTGTCAAAGCTATAGGACACAACTGATCATTTGATTGCACGATGGCTGTTGGTTTGTTTCGACTCGTTTTTCGTCAACATAAAGAAAAGAACACGCTCTATCCGATGATGTGCGCTGCAAAACACAATATAGACACACAGCAACAGTTACTATCCTACAGACAGATTTTTGGCCTGGACAAAACGTACGACACTGAAATTGGTGTCCTGTAGTTTGAACCGCATTGTTGGTTCTTGTCAAACTTATACAGTACGCGCCAAAATCTTACGGACACCAATGGAAAAAATACCAAAATTAATATTTCACTCGCAAAAAAGCGTTTGCGAGCGAGTGAGTTTTTTGAGAGCTGATAGAACGAACAGCGAGCGTTCTTGTGGTGAACTTTCAGCTCGATTTG
>JAADWX010000201.1:0-33470 GCA_023336405.1 Globisporangium echinulatum | reverse complement strand
CGCACACACACACCTTACAAACGACACGCTTGCACATACAAAACGCACATGACACCAAATACACACAAATAGCGCACTTCATACGCGAATCACCAACATCATCGTTTTGGATTACCAACAACGCACTATCTATCAAATATGTCAATTTGCATGCATACCAAAAAACACTACATGTTATGCTGCGCAGTACAAAGCGGAATGCATATATATCAAATCGCTGTGACATAGTCTTCTTGTCGACTCTCGTTTTCAAGTATATTCATAAATCTCGTTGTGTAGTTGTTTGCAATTTTAGTGTGAGCTTCTTAGCTTCTTTTGTTTTGTGTATTTACAACGACGATACGTGGGAGACATTCGACTGCGGCCTTAATGAGAGCGACGTATTCTCACGCTTGCAAAGATCGAATCGCTGCAGATGCCTGTACTTGGACTTATATCGGGGTATAGGCAATCGGTCGAAAAATTTCTGTACAGACAAGTGGTCGTCTCGTGTGACAGCGGCACGGCTGGCGAATATTATGAAATGTGTGAGTGTATGTTGTGTCAAACAATAAGGTGGAAGTACAATCGAAAGTGCGTAAATTGCACAGATGGGCCGACCAATCGCCGATAACGCGCCGCAACAACCTGCCGAACCGTTTTTATGTAAGCCCGGTTCGTCGCTCTTATGTCGGTGCGTGTGTGAATGCAGGCGCAGAACAAAAGACACTTCGACACTTTAGGAATGAACGTAGGCGTTTACCTCGCCCGAAACCTGCTCATTCAAAATACTCGTATCATGTATTGATGTCGGCCGCATTGCAATTCAGCTCGAGATGCTATGTATGTTGTGGTTACAATCCACTCAACCACGAGTTATGCAGCAAGTCCAATAGGATGTTTGTTCATGTGTATGTATGTTCTGTGTGGCTACTCCTCTGCAATTGCGCTATAATGATGGTTGATGCGCGTGAACACTTGATCAAAGGAGGTAGCAGCACTGACTGTGTGATGAACGCATGCCGAGCGAGAAAGTGAGCAAGTTTTGATTGTCCAAGGTTGCGGCAGCGAGAATGCGAGCACGTCGCGATTAGCACCGTCATGACAAAGCCTGCGTAACGAAATCCACTCCTCTCTTCCTCTTTTTCCATGCAATCAATAAGTCAGCCGCTGCCACATGCCACTGCCGCCTCTCGTAAACCATGGCGCGCTCAATATCGATGATTCGAGGCTTGCAGCTCCCACTCACGTTGTTGAACGCTCGCGCACGCCGTCGGCGGTCGCACGGAACGTCTCTGAGTGACTCGATCCAATAGCGGTACAAGAGATTGGAGAGCATCCAGCCATTGAGCGAGTGCATGTCAGTCGGCACCTTGCGTCTAACAATCTTCCACTGGCGCGTGCGTCCGTCGAGAGCACTGCATTGACATCACGACTGCAGTTGTTCCCGCAACTGCGACTCGCTGATACGCTGCACGCCTCCGAATACTGTCTCGGCATGTCAGGTGACGACTGGTTTGAGCATTAAAGTGCAAATGTGATGATGCTCTGTCGCCCAAGCGCTAATCAGCTCTACAGCATGGCTATGCTGTTTGTCTAGCAGCTACGGCTGTTGTCGAGCTACGATTGGTTAAAGATCGAAAAGCCACGTTTTAGGTGACGTTTGCGCGGCTATCTTACTTGCGAGCCTGGCAACGTCCGAAGGTGTTGCTTGTGACGACAGCCGTGTCATCGCGTCTCCAACGGAATGAGTGCTGCTTGGTACTGCGATACCATGCACATGCTTCAGCAGCACTGAGTCGAGATTTATGAAATACGTGATTAAACGTGATGTCAACAGCATCCGGTGACGCGATCATCACCTCGTGGACGCGGTGCTCTTAAAGTGGCACACGTGTCGTCAAAGCTGAATAAAGGCGATGCAACCAGAACTGCAACAAAAACGTCATGCTTTTTATGCGCTAAATCGTTCGCAAACATTTGTCAAGCAAAGAGTAGCAGGGCTGGGTTTGACCACACACCCAACACTCTTGCAACTTTGTGGTCACTAGCACTTGCCGGTGCGATGTACTCAAACCTTGTACTGTAGCTGTCCATGGTCCATTACCCCCTGTGAGCTAAATCGGCCATGTTGATGTCCACGTTCGATGTTGCTACTGCAGCAGCGCCACACCTGGTTGAATGCGAGCGCAAACCTTGAGTGAGCGATGATTGGCTGAAACACTGTGACTTCGTCGCTGAAAGCCTGTTGATGTAAGCGACCACCTAGTAATCAGATGGTCCAAATCCGATTTGACAGAAAACGCGAGTCGACAATGAGAATCGGTCGACAGCAGGCTGAGTGGCGTGTGTGTGTGTAGTGCCGATCTGCCATTGTAGGGTAGCAGGAAATAGAACGACAGAGTGCTCTTGCCGAATTGTCTTCTGCAGCTGACTGAACTGAACGTCGCCGACGTCAGAGCTGCGACCCACAAGGCTCCACTGGAATGACAACAGAGTGCGGCCATTGGCTGCTTTTGTGTCGTTGCTCTAAATAGCCTTAATGTTTTTCATCGCCACGGACGTGTGGTCGTGCGTCGGCTTTGCGTACTTTGTGTCCATAAGATTTGTTAGCGGACGCATCGTGTGAGCGCCATCGGTGGAGAGCATGACTTCCTCCATGTTTTCCACTGCGCTGTTTTTGCCCGAATGCTGTGTTGTGCTGCGTGCTGCGAGGACAAAGAACTCGTATTTAATTACTGCAATATTGTACGATTCCGAACAGTCTTGTTGAATTACACTCCGCGACAAAAGAAATCGCACACACACGTTTTGACCAGTACTTTCTCAATTTTTAGAATTGGAGCGTGCTATTTAGATATGGTGCTCACTGTGCTTCGGCGATCAGAATGCACAAATTCGCGTCCTCAAATTCGCATTTTACAGATGGGCTCGCATACAAAAAAAGCTGTTTATGCCGCGCGACACAATAATCGCACACCAGATTTTAATACAAAAAATAAGTGAAAACAGCCGGACCAAATTACTGGCGGAACTGGCTTGCAAAACAAGCTTGCTCATCATACCGCCAGTCGAAAACGAAATGACGAAGCCGCGAGTGTCCCCGAGCGAGCGAGGCCGCATCGGCGGTATGCACGAGGCCGGCATGGGCATCCGTGAGATCGCGCGGCGAACTGCGCGTAGCACCGACACTGTGCGTCGCATCGTGAGTGGCGTGAAGCCGCGGCAAGCAAAACGCGTCGGCCCTGAGCCCGCGCTCACGGAGAGAGACGTTCGGCGGCTTGTGCGCGTGCGGCGGGCAGAGGAGAACGATCGGCCGCGCAGCTCAAGGCAGAACTCGGTCTGTCGGTCAGCGTGAGGACTGTACAGCGTGTCCTCGCGCAGGCCGACTGGCTGGTGTACGAGAAGATGCTCAGCATACTTCCACTATCTATCGAAAACAAGCGAGTGCGGGTGGTATGGGCCAGCGGCATGTTGGTGCGCGAAGACGCCGGGCCCGTCTGGGACTCCATCATCTTCTCTCCGAGTACTTGCTACCTTTTGCCCACCGCCACTACGGCACCGATTTCGTTTACCAGCAGGACAATGCGTCCATTCATGTGCCGGCAAGAAGCATGGAGTTCTTTGCCGAGCAGAGAATCGAGCTCCTCGACTGGTCAAGCAAGTCACCCGACTTGAATCCGATAGAAAACGTGTGGTCGATTCTTACTAGGGAAGTGTATGCAAATGGGACACAATACAATCGTGTGTCTGAGCTTCGCTCGGCACTGCAGCGTGCATGGAGCGCTCTCTCTCTCGACTTAATTACCAAGTTGGTGCGCACAATGCCGCGCCGATGCGTCGAAGTGATCAAGGGGCATGGCAATAAAACACACTATTAATCCAAGTCATTTTATCAGCTTTTTTCACTTATTTTTTGTATTAAAATCTGGTGTGCGATTATTGTGTCGCGCGGCATAAACAGCTTTTTTGTATGCGAGCCCATCTGTAAAATGCGAATTTGAGGACGCGAATTTGTGCATTCTGTTCGCCGAAGCACAGTGAGCACCATATCTAAATAGCACGCTCCAATTCTAAAAATTGAGAAAGTACTGGTCAAAACGTGTGTGTGCGATTTCTTTTGTCGCGGAGTGTACATGCAAATCCAATATCCTTGCAATAAAATCGCTCAGAAAGTTGATGTGAATTGTGGATGGACTGAACCTAGTTCTAAAATCAAGGTTGCACTGAGTGTTTTCTTTCGTTTCAGTGGCAAGCACTTCGATCCATCAAAGCACCAGAAAGCGATTGGATCCATTCAACGAAGACGATCGCTCAATACGACGCAAGCGAGTAAGCGCGCGCAATGTGCCCCACGAACACTCGCCCGACTACCGATCCAGCAACATGCGCTGCTCTCTGCGACTTCCAAATGCACCATGCGGCGCTACGCCTGGACGTCGACATGCACGCGAGGCGCATTGTCGGCGAAGCCGAGCTGCACATTCGACGCACACCGGAAAGCGCATCTACATCTGTGCCGCCAACGCAACTGCAACTGGACGTCTTCCGCCTGCAGATCCACTCGGTGCGCGTGAAGACAGCGGGTAGTGGTATTGACGCACTCGTCGACGCTGCGTGGCGCGTCAAACCGTTCACGTCGTTTGGCGACGCGCTCGAGATCGACCTGGTGTCTGCGTTGCACCATGAGCGCGAGTTCGTGGTCACAATCGCGTACGAAACCGATGCAGAGAGCCCCGGCGTGTGCTGGCTCACCGCGGAGCAGACAGCAGGCAAGAAGCTGCCGTACGTGTACACGCAGGGGCAGGAGGTACTCAACCGCAGCTTCTTTCCGTGTCAGGATTCGCCATCCGTGCGCATCACGTACTCGGCAGCGGTCATCGTGCCATCCGAGCTCGTGTGTGTAATGAGCGCCAAGCGCGTCTCTGTCAGCGATGCACCAGCGTCTGCTGCAGTGGGTAACGACAGCGTTGCGGCTCCGCGCACGCAGTATACGTTCGAGATGCACCAGTCGATTCCTGTGTACCTCGTCGCGATGGCAGTCGGCGACCTCGTATCTGCTGATGTTGGCCCGCGCTCAAGCATCTGGACGGAGCCGTGCATGCTCGAAGCGTCGACGCGCGAGTTCGAGGGTGTGATCGAGACGTACTTGCGCGCAGGCGAGGAGCTCTTTGGCGCGTACCAGTGGGAGCGGTACGACGTCTTGGTCATGCCACCTTCATTCCCGTACGGCGGCATGGAAAACCCACGCCTGACGTTTGTGTCGCCATCGCTCGTCGTGGGTGATCAGTCGCTCTCGTCCGGTGCGTCGCTGCATCCTGTGCTCGTTCGGGACGTTGAGGCTCGAACGTACCGACAACGGACTGACGCACTGACGCATTGACCGATTCGTTTGGTGGGACTGGTGTAGTGATCGCACACGAGATCTCGCACTCCTGGTGCGTCCTCGCCAGTCGAATCGAATTGATCAGCACTGGCACTTGTACAGATGGAGTGCGTGTGGCTCGCTGACGCGGCATCGTATGGACATATGTACGCGTGGTCCATGGGCTGTAGGTTTGGCAACCTCGTCACGAACGCGTCGTGGAGCGACTTCTTCTTGAACGAAGGCTTCACGATGTACGCCGAGCGGCGCATCACTGAGGTCGTGCACGGCAGGTACGGTGGCTCCACGCACATCCGTTCTACGACAGGCGATTCGGTGGGTTTGCTCACGATCGCTGCGTCTGTATTGCACACACAGAGAGCTGATGTGCCTGAACGCCAAGCTCGGCGAAGCGCTACTGCACGAAGAGATCTCGTCGCTCGGCGAAGACTCGGCACTCACGCGCTTGCGCGTGCCGCTGCACGAGGGCATTGACCCCGGTGACTGCTACAACCAGTGCGCATACGAGAAGGGCTACGCGTTTGTGAGCTACCTGCGCACGCTCGTCGGGTCCGACAAGGTACGATGACAGGCAGACTGAGCCTTCGTGCTATGTGTGCGTACACTTCCGCAGTGGCGATGCCAGCATCTCGCATGGACTGACGCGTCTGCGGCGTTGCATTGCATTGCACGCTTACAATCACGCACATCACCAGGCGTTCGACGCGTTCCTGCGGGCGTACTGCGCGCACTTTAGCTTCCAGTCGATCGCAGCGGAAGACATGATCGCGTTCTTTGTCGCATCGTTCCCTGAGCTCGCTGACGGCATCGAGTTGCGCGGTCCGATCTCGTTTGCGACGTGGCTGCACGCACCGGGGCACCCGCAGTTTACGCCCGACCTCTCGGACGCGCAACAACTGATGACGCGCTGCGAAGCGCTCGCGCACGACTGGGCTGCATCCTCGACGCCCGATCCTGCAGTCGCACTAGCGCTCTCGAAAGAGACCAAGTCGTGGCCAGTCTTCCAGCTGCTCTACTTTCTCGACTGCTGCGCTGCAGCGCCGTTTGCAGGCAACGCGTCAGTCGTGATTGCGCTCGGTGACGCGCTTGCGGTCTGGGACACGCGCAATAGCGAAGTCATGTTTCGCTGGGCGCAAGTGCTGATCAAGAACGCTGTCGTCGCGCGCAAGAGCTTCGTTGCTGCGTTCCTCGAGCGCCAGGGCAAGCAAAAGTTCCAGATCCCGATCTTTCGACTGCTCACGACGAGCGCGAACAACGAGCTGCGCGCGTTTGCACGCGAGATCTACGCGCGCGAGAGCCCGTCGCTGCACGTGATGGTGCGCGACCGCATCGAGGCGCTGCTCGACGCGATGGCGGTCTAGAGTTTGAAGTAGTGGACGACTTGGTGCTGGAGCTCAAATATGCACTGGTCTGTAGGCGTTCCGAAGAGGTCAAATTACTTGCTGAGTCCAGTATCATCGAATACAAAAAGGCTATTTTGAATAGTAAAGAGGGACAACTTCGCTTTTGAATTGCTTGTCGACCATTTTCGGCAATTGCGCCACAGCGCAGACGCGCAACAACGACCAATGCAGCGACATCCGCACGACCGGTGCGTCTCTCGCCGCTCTCGATCTCTCTGTATGAAACGGTGGCGTATCTCTCGCTGCCTGGTTGCACCGATAGCCATTGCGTGTATGTGTGAGTGTCGCTGTGTGTTGTGCACTTTACTCACGGCTGCCGTGTGCTATCGACACCGCAGCAACAGCTCGGATGTGCGAGACACAGCGCGGATGCTGGGCGCAAGCAACGGGCTGTTTGTCGCTTCGAGCGGCTCAGAGAGCGATCGAGATGCTGTGCGCACCGTCGCTCGACGTCGTCTTCGTCAGCAGCCTGCAGCAGACCGACACACACAGCAACCGCGCGGGAAGCGCCGCCTGAGCACCAGCAACGACTGTAGCGCGAGCAACGCTGACCCAGTCGCCGTGATCGTTCTCGATAGCGACAGCAGCTCAGACAGTGACGCTAAGCCAGCTACGACTGCAACCGCACAGCCGTCAGCTGTGCATGCGCAGACGCAGCAGTGGGAGTGCACCAAGTGCACGTTCCTGAACGAGAGCGCGAGCACACTGTGTGAGATCTGCACGAGCCCGTGCCCGACGCAGAAGCTGCGCAACATGGCGCAGTGGCTTGCGCCAGTAGCAAAGAAGCCTATAGTCCGCACAGAAACAGCAGCGACGAAGCGCGCAGCGCCAGCGCTCGAGGTAGCCGACCGTACTAGAACCCGCGAGCCTACTGCTGGCCACCATCACCGAGGCGCTGCTGTACGGCGAGGGCCGCAGTCGCCACAACGCGCCACGCCCATACTGACGCCTGCAGCAAAGACGAGCGCGAGTGCGCTGTGGGCCGACGCGTACTCGCCCGTGACAGTCGACGACCTCTGCGTGAACAAGAAGAAGGTCCAGGAGCTGACTGAGTGGCTGCGCCAGAGCGCAACGCCACTGTCGTCGGATGCGCCTATGTCGGTGCACCCGCGCAAGCGACTGCTGCTGCTCTGCGGTCCGCCAGGGTGTGGTAAGTCGGCCGCTGCGCGCTGCGTCGCGGCGAGTCTGCGCGTAACGCTCCAGGAGTGGACCGACAGCAGTGCTGCTGGTCGACTAAGCTACGACCGCATGCTCCAGGAGCAGTTCTGGACGCAGCAGACGTCGAGCGTCGACGACTTTATGGACTTTGTCGCGCGTGCGGTCACGTACGCAGCGCTGCCGATGGCGGTCGATGCGACGCACCGACGCCGCAAGCGCAGACTTGCAAGCTCAATGCCGTCAGCAACAACAACACCGTCGCCAGTCGCACAGGCAATCCTCATTGAGAGCTGGCCGCAGAATTGGTCGCGCGCCGACGCAGCGTGGGAAGAGCGCGTGCAGCGCGTGTTCCAGCGCGTCGTCGATCCGGCCGCGACGCACCAGTTCCCTGTCATCTGCATCTTTAGCGACGTGCGCGAGAGCAAAGTCGACGCAAAGCAGCTTGCCAAGCTCTTCTCGGCCGACGTCGTGCACTCGCCACTCACGACCGTCCTGAGCTTCAACAGCGTGACTGCAGGTGCGTGCGCAGCTGTGAAGCGTGACCGATTGGTTGGTTGGTTGAGCGCAAATGCGTGGACTTCGACAGCTTCTCACATAGACTCGAACGCTCAACGGTGTGTATGTGTGTGTGTCGTACGGGATGGAGCAGCGCAGCTCAAGAAGCAGCTCGCGTGCATTGCGAGCGCCGAACGCTGCAGCGTGAGCGCTGCCGAGCTTCAGCAGGTTGTCGACGCAAGTGGCGGCGACATTCGCCATGCGATCAACACGCTACAGACCGTCGCGCGCAAAGGCAGCGAGCGCAGTCGTCGTGTCGTGAGTGCACACGCGCCACGCGCCGCCAAGCTGCCGTCAAAGCAAGCGGCCGCAGTCGTCGGTGCGTCCGCGCTGCGCGGTGGCGCTGATGACAATGTTGACGGCAACTCGCACACGGCGGACAAACGTGACGCGTTCCTCTCGGACTTCCACGTCGTCGGCAAGATCCTGCACGGCAAAGTTGGCACCACGTCTGCACCGGGCGTGAAAGGCAGCGAGCCACCGCTGCCATCGCAGTCGGCTGCTGCGACCTTTGACCGCGTCATCGAGGCGTCAGCGATGTCGCTCGACCGCGTACTCGAGCTCGTGCACACCAACTGCGTCGAGTACTTTACGGAGGTCGAAGAGCTCGGCGACGCGCTCGAGCTCCTGAGTGCCACAGAGACGATGCTGGCCGAGTCGTATAGAGGCAATGCGAGCTCAGCGGTGCGTGATTGAGTGAGCCTATAGCTTCTGTGTATATGTGGCATGTACATCAGTCGGCTATGGATGACTCACCGCTGTTGGCATTTGCTGTCGCTGTACCTCCATACAAACAGGCCACCAAGCGCGTCCGCGATGTCGCGCAGGCCATGCTCGTGCGCAGCATCGCGCTGACGAACGACCACCCGGCGCCGAGCGCGTTCCGACCAATCTCGGGTGCGAAAGGTTTTGCGACACGGCTGCACGCAGCGTCGCGGAAGGACGAACTGCTGCGCGCAGCAGCAGACGTCGGCAGCAACATCCAGTACGTCTGCGCAGGCGACACGTTTGCGTTCGACGTCGAGCCGTTCCTTGCGCGACTCGGCGCAAGGGACCACGCAGCGTTGTCGGCTGGTTCAAGTAACGCCCACGAGGCCGTGCGCGATGAAGTCGACGACGAGATCGAGAGCAGCGACGAGGGAAGCGGTGGCGGCTGGTGATCGCTCGCTGTGTGCCCGCTGTCGAGTACGTCATAAGGCGCCACTAGAGCCGCGAGACAGCGAGCGAATGGAGATGACGAGACGAGAGTCGCTCGGACCATTTGCTACGCGTCTCTATTCAATTGGCTCAGAAGACGACGACGAAGAGGAAGATGACGAGCAGGAGGACGAGGAAGAGCTTGAGAATGAGCGATCGGTTGCCCTTGACCATGTTGTAGTACTGGAGCAGCTCGCTCTCGGCCGCGCGGACGTTCTCGCCACTGCAAACAGGTTCCCCCAGTACCAGCAGCAGCAGAGCGTCGACGCATGTGAGAGAAGATGCCACCTGCAAATACTACGAGCGACTTGTACGCAGACACACACACACGCAGACGTACGCAATGTCCATGTGGTCGTCGATGCGCTCGATGATGTTGCCCTGCTCGGCTACCATTGTCGCCATGCGCGTGTACATGCCCGAGATCTGCTCGCGCCATAGAGCAGAGTGAGCGATTAGCTGTGAGACTGCGCATGCGGATGTGTGTGTCCATTTGGACTGTTGTCTGCACGACTGACTGTCCATTATCACACGCGACGCACGCACCTCGACGATCGTGCTCTCGACCTGTTGGGCGTTCTGCAGCCGCGTCTGCGCGTCGTGCTGCGCGTGGTACTGCATCGCTTGCTGCGCGCCGCTGCTGCCACCGCCACCTGGTGTCAGTGGCTGCTGCTGCATGAACGGACTCGCACCGAGGTTGCCTGCTCGTCGACGCAGCCCGATGCCCGGCACAGTCGGATCTACCGTCGTGCAGCACACATCAGACAGCGCGTCAATCGCTACGCACATAGCAATGGTCGCTCACTCACTCATAGGACACGGGGCGACGCACCTGCAGCTTGCCGGCTGAACGGGTTTGGCGGTGGCGCGCCGTTCGCCGACGGCTCGCGGGCTCCGAGCAGTGGCTGCAGCGCCGAGTCGCCTGTGCGCGTTGCCGGTGTTGTCGATGGTGTACGCGCAAAGAGCGGCGCATTGAGGTGGATCATCGGGCTCGCACCACCATGCGAGAACTTGCTCCGCCGCGAGCTGCGCTCCTTGATCGCTGCTGTGTGCTGCTGGAGCGCGTGCTGTGTGTTCCGAGCCAGCAGTAGACAAGAACAAGGCGGTCAGGAGGCACACAATCACACACTTCGATCCACAGAGTTAATGTTATCTACACACTCGCAAACACATACAGATGCACACGTACGTGGAAGAGCTTGACGCTCTTGGCGCAGCGCGCCTTGAGTGACGAGCAGATGATCGTAAAGTGCGCCTGGTGGTGCTTCTGGTGCTGCCCGCGATGCGACGCGACCGCCTGCTGGAAGCCCTGGATGTTCTGGTCGATCGCACTGAGCTCGCGCTTGAGCACGTCTGTGAGCGTTGCGATCTGCGCGCTCGGGTCGTCGCCGATGATCGCTTTCTTGGTCACGAGCTCCTGGAGGTCGCGCAGGAAGAGCTCCTGCTGGCGCAGCTGGTCGGCGATCTGCTGTGCGCGACGCGCATCGAGTGACAGCGGTCGGTGCGTTTGCGCTTTGCGCTTCACGCCGGTGTCAAAGAGCACCGAGATGTTCACAAAGTCGCTCGTGCGGTCCATGCTCGCGCGTTCGTCAAGGCCAACAAGGTCGTGTCGAGTAGGTTGCGATCAACCTTGATATGCTCGTGTTGACACGTTGCACAAAAATACCTCAGCACGAAAATGACATGTTTTGTCCAAAATGCCACAATCGAACCTGCTGAAAAAATACTGATGTTGCTCGACAGTATCGGACCTTGCTCAAATGTTACGAAACTATGTGAATGCAACAGAAAATATGCACCGGTCTGTTTGCAAGAGAGCGTCATTTATTGTGCGCCATACAAATAGCAATTTGCTGAAAATGTATCGTTTCCAAAAAACGAATAGTTAGAAATATATCGTATAAGTGATTGACTTTCGACATACTTTTCATCGGTTTGGAATGGCAAAATGAACGACAGAAAATAGTCGCCATTTCGATTGCTATCAACATGCTAGTAACTTGACATTTTACACTTGTCCACATCATGAAGACGTTCACATACACACAGTCACGAAAGTCCTACGCATCCGATGCGCTCGCACTGCTGCCACTAGCGCTACTTCCACCTGCATGGCTACCAAAGTTACTTGCCGCAGATTTGCGAATCGCCGAGTCGTACTCGCGGCGGCGCGCAAAGCTGCTGTTCTTGAGCTTGTCAGCGACAGCGTCAACGCCAGTCACTGCTGTGCTCGCTGCTGCTGCTGCAGCAGCGGAGCTGCTCGTGCTGCCAGCTGCAACTCCGCCAACTACAGCTGCCTGCGACCGCTCCTTCTCCTTCTGGTCGATGAGCATGCCGAGACGGCACTTCTTGGGCGTGTTTGTCACACCTGGTGCTGATTGCTTTGCTGCTGTGCGACGTGGACTACCAACACCAACGCCGACGCTGAGCATCGCTGCTGCTGCTGGCTCGTGCGCTTCGTGGAGTTTGTCAGCGCTTGCAAGCGGCAGCTCGAGCAGCAGACTCATTTCGTGGCCGACCCAGCGCACAATGTACTCGCCATTGCGCTTGCGGTTGAGGTCGCCCTGGAGCCGCCGCGTCGCTGCGTAGTGGTGGCTGTACCCAGCGTTCTGACCGCTTTTGCGCGCTGCGGCGTGGCCGTCGCCGTCGCGGAGCTTCTTCTCGAGGTTTGCAAGTCGCTGGTGGCAATTGAGCTGTCCGAGCGCGTGCTTGAACCACTCGTAGAGCGTGAGCGCCTTTGTGAAGCAGTTGTGCGCGCCGCGCAGGTTGCCCTTGCGCGTGTGGATCATGCCGATCGCACTCAGTGCAGCTGCCTGTCCAATCTTGTCGCCAACGGCTTTGTACAGAATGAGCGCCATGCCAAACTGCGCTTTCGCTTCGTCAAACTTGGTCTCGGTCGTGAGCAGAATGCCCATGAGCTTGCGCGTATTCGCTTCGCTGCGCGTGTCGCGATGGTGCTTTGCAATGTGGAGCGACTTGGTCGCCGCGTTCCACGCGCCGCGGTGGCGCCCCGACAGGAACAGCGCATGGGCAAAGAAGCACGCGACGTCGACGACGTAGCTGCCCGTACGTTCGTGCAGCTCGCTGCTTGGAGGAGTCGCTGTTGCTGTTGCCGAGCAGTCGACACGCAGTGCTGCAACACTGTCGCTACTCGCGTGTTCGTGCTGGTGCAACTGCTCGCCAACCGCGACCTCGCGACTCCGCTCGTCGATCATGCGGACGTGCAGGTCGAGGATCATCCAGAGGTTCGACTCGTGCATGTCGAGGATGAGGTACGATGCGCTCGAGCGTGCCGCGAGCGTGCAGATGTGCTGAAAGACCCACGAACTGACCTTCCAAAAGTGCCGCGCGCAGTTGTAGCGAAACAGGTCGCGGTCGTTCCGGCAGAGTGACGCGAGCGCGTCGTCACGCTGCTCGACACCGTCGCCGTCGAGCATGCCGAGGAGACTCCGCGCGTAGCTCGTGATGAACGGGAACGTCGAGTACGACACGCACACAGCCATGGCCTCGGCCTGGCTGTCGAGTCGCTCGACGTGCTCGGCGAGCCGCGACGCGCGGCCACTGCGCGTGAGCGTGTTGAGCATGTGTCGGTCGGCTGCAAGTGCGCGACTCGAGCTGTTGTTGTTGTTGCTTCCACTCTCGTGGTCGAGCACGTCGCTCTTTGTACCGCTACTGCCGCTGCCTGTGATGTAGTCGCCGTACGCCTTGAGCGCTACGAGCAGCGGCTGGTCGTCCGCTGCGCCGCGCACGCTCGTACTACTGCGGCGACGGCTCGAGCTCGTAGCGCCACTGCGGCGCGGCAGACCACGGTTCGCGAGCGCAAAGCCTGGGATGCGGTTGCGCTGGATGAGCGAGAAGCGCAACAGCGTCTCAACGAGCGGCTCCCACTGTGGACCCCAGAGGCTCTTGAAATCTGCTGGCATCGCACCGGCTGGCAACAGCCCGAGCAATGCAAAGAACCGGATCGCGTCGGGTCCGTGGTGCGTCTTGACCTGCTCGAGCGACACGCTGAGCGACGTCACGAGCGTGTTGACGGCGCTGCGGTCGTGCGCAGGCAACCCGACGACCTGGAGCTCGCTCACGCCGCGACTCAGCACTGCGCGCGTGAGCTCCGAGAGCGACCGGTCCTGCAGCAGCGGCGCGCAGAGCGAGATCGCTTGCGGATGGCCGTCGAGGAACGCCATGAGCGGGTGGTGCGTCAGCGCCTCGAGCACAGACGCCGCGCGCGACGCCGCCGGCCGCGTCGTGTCAATGTCGCCAATCTCGGACAGCAGCAGCGGCCGTGGCGCCTGCTTGAGGAACAGGTCGGCGGCGTGGAAGTGCGCGAGGCGGTTCAGCGACACGACCTTCTCGTCAAAGCCAGCGATGCCGCCGCCCATGGCCTGGCGCGCTGTGAGCAGGAACGCAAGCTGCGGCGTCGTCTGCAGCACATGGAGCAACAGCTCGCGCACGGCCGACGGCTGTGCGTTCATCGGGTCCTCCATGTTGTCGAGCACGAGCAGCACGTGCAAGTCAGCGAGCGCCTGCGGCAGCGGCAGTTCTTTCTCGCGTCCGCCGTCGGGGAACAGTGCGCTCTTGACCGCAGCCTCGAAGCCTTCGAGCGACTGTACGTCGCGCAACCGCACGAATGCAACGCCATCGCGGAACACGCTGCGGTCGGCGACAAAGTGCGCGAGCTTGATCGCGAGCGTGCTCTTGCCAATGCCCGGCGGGCCGCGCACGGTCACGAACCGGTGCGCTGCGACGAGCCCAGCGAGCGCGTGGAGCTCTTGCTCGCGCCCGACAAACGACTCACTCACGGCCGGCAGTGTCTTGCCGAATCGGTTTGTTGCGCTCACGTCGACCCACTTGCCGACTGCGAGGTCAGCAAACACGCACTGACTGCTCGCTGCCGTGCACTTGCAGCCACCGCTCCGCGCTGCCGCACCGACTTCGATTGCGACCGGCAGCTCGTCTGTATCAGCGTTGCCTGCAGCGATAGCGTCGGCAACGAGCGGACACGCGTCGCTGTGGAGACTCGACGACTCGAGAAGCACAAACTTGTCGCCTTCGTTTGCTGGGACGCGCAGCTCGGCGCTCACGCGCACGCGTGCGATCTCGAACGCCTGCTGGACACTCTTGCCAGCGAGCGCGGCGTGGTAGAACGAGTGCGAGAACATCGCCGCCGAGTCGTCGAGCACTTGGTCGTCGCACCGCACGCACACGACGTGCGCAACACCGGCCTGGACAAACACTTCGCCGATCGCTTTCGAGTGGCACGACGACACGACAACGAGCTTGAGCGTCCCGCCGCTCGCGCCGCGCGACGACGACGACCACGACAGCAGCGACGACGCGGACGAGACCGACGGCAACAGCGATGGTGGTTGCAGTGGCATCGCTTCAGTGTCGTCGTCGTTGGCGTCGTCGCTTGCAGCGCTGACACCACTGCCGCTGAGGATGCTGCGGAGCGTCGCAGCATCAACGAGGTGCGCCATGCCGCTGCCCTGCGTGTCCTCAAACACGAGGCAGTTGCGCCGGCCTGCGATCTGTCCGCCGTGGCCGCTAAAGTGGAGCACGGTCACGCCGCGGTCGAGCACTTTGCGGAGCGAGTCGACTGTCGCAGCTGCGCGCATCGTGTGGAGCGACCGCTGCGACTCGTGAAAGATCTTGGTCAAGTGGAGCTGCTCGAACGCAATGTTGAGCGGCGGTACGGGCGCAAGCCGTCGGCTCGAGCTGCTGCTGTTGCTACCGTCAAGCTGCAGCACGAACGGGAGCGAGTAGAGCGTCGCGAGGTCGACCCACGTGTTGTGGATGCCGTATACGCTCGACGCCTCGGTGAGCGTCGTGCAGTCGGACAGCGTGTCGCTCTTGTCCTCGTCGGCGTCTGCGTCGGCAGCGACGCCATGTATATGCGCACCGCTGCTGCTGCTGCTCGCGAGTCGCTCGTCGTCAGGCAGCATTGGGCCGTCGAGCACAGCGCGCGCGACGCGCTCGTTTGCCTCGGCGTACAAGTGCTCATTCTGTTGTGCATTCGCAGTGGCATCGCTGCGTTCGTGCTGGTTGCTAGCAAGACCCTCGAGCTGCTGCTTGGTGCGCAACAGGCGCTGCGCCTCCTGCTGGACGGACGCGAGGAACGCGCGGTCGTCGCTCGCGCTCTGCTGCGGTGCGCTGCTACTGCTCTTGTCTGTGTGTGCAAGCAGTTTGATGAGCACCCACACCTCGTGCTGGAGCTGTGCAGACGTGACGCTTGCTGCCACGTCTTCCGCGGCCGCTGGCACCGTGTCGCTCCGCGTCATGCTCCGCAATTGCGCGTCGCTGGCGCTCACTCGCTTTTGGTCGTGCACGCCTCTGACGAAGTCGATTGTGTCTGGCAAAAACAAATATGCGATTCAAGAGTGCATTGTACTGCTGCAGACTATAGAATTGCCGTGTGGGTCAAAGAAAAATGCATTTGGCGATTAATACCAGCTCAGAACGAGCAGCTGACAGCTCATTTTCATATCGATTTCATACATCGTTTTTGCAATGAGGCGGGCACAATCAGCTCAGTGATGCGAACAAGCAAGTCCACGATCGACATGCGCAGCAACACGAGACGACAGCAACACGAGGCGACAGGGACGACAGATGTGTGCTTCATGGTGCACAGTCGTAGTCTGGAGTTTGGTGAAATGGGATAAATAGACGCTAGTTGAGTGGGCAAACGGGTCGATCGGACCCCGAGTGACCGACCGCGTGAGCTGGAGCCACTACGCTGCTGTGTCGCTGCTCTGCTGGTGCAACGAGCAGAGGTTGCCATTGCGTTCGTATGCGGGCTTCTTGCAATCTTGCACGACACAGCGCTTGCCTGCAGCAATAACAACAAAGTGAGCGAGTCGCGTCAGCCAGTGTAGATCGAACGCTTGTCGATGAGTCCTTGTAAACGATCACACATACACACACATGTCCACATGCACGCACCACCGCCATGTGCCCAGCAGAGACCGTGCGAGACTGCGGTCTTGGTGCAGCCGTCACCGCTGCAGTTCTTGCCGCCGCCGTGCGACCAGCAGACACCGCGCGACTTGGCGCGGTTGTCGCACCCCTCGATCGTGCACTTGGTCGAGCCGCCTGCGTGTTTCGTGCAGTATCAAGTCAGTCCATCAGTCAGTGAGTGGGGAAAAGTAGCAGTAGTAGCACCGAGTGTGTGTGTGTGTGCAGGTCAGCAGACGTACCGTGTTTCCAGCACACACCGAGGTTCTTTGCGCTGCTCGTACAGCCTGCGACTGCGCATCGCTTGCCGCCCTGCGGACCAGCAAGGATCGACCAATGGAATCGTCAGTACACGCGTACGCATACACAACACGAAACAAACGAACGTACCCCGTGACCGATGCAGAGTCCGCGGTTCACGACGTAGCGCGAGCAGCCGTCAAACTTGCAAATGCGCGACTTCTTGATCTGTCCGCGTCCAGCGCTCGAGGTTGACGAGCGCCGTGTAGCCGGCGCTTTGCCTCGCCGACTCGAGACGGCGCTCGAGGGCGACGTATTGCTCGATGCATCGATGCTAACGTCGCTCAAGGCGTCGCACCAGTCACCGTCATCGTCGAGCGAGCGCTCGCTACGACCGTCTCGATCGCTGAAGCATTGAGAGCTCGGACGACCGTCGTCGCCTAGAATGAACGAGATCGAAGACTTGCCGGACTCGACAGCGACGACGCAGTGCTGCCGCGTGGCCGTCTCAGCGTCGCTGTTGTTCAAGTTGCGGTTCTCATTACCGTAGCTATAGTGGAGACTCGCAAGCGCAACACTGTCGTCGCTGCGAGGTGTTTCGGAGTCCACTTCGACAGCGTTCATGATCGCGTCGAGGCGGAGCGAGCCAGTTGTGGTCAGAGCCGGTGGGCGGGCGTAGACTTGCGCTACGGGCGACGGCGCGAACGGATACGTCGCCTGCATGCGCTGCGTGAGGCTTCTTGCGAGCGCCACAGTGTCGTCTGGCGCGACGGTTGCAGGCCGTCCGCCATCCTTATAAGTGTCGTCCATGATCCGGGGCCTGGTCCTTGTCGGGATCATCAATACAATCGACCGTACGCAAACAAATAGGCAGATGCGAGCCGTGCTGTCGTGTTGCTAGACCGAGGACGCGGCACGCGTGTTGGTGGTCGCGGGTCGTGCGTGTGTTCGTGTTCAGTAGCAGCAGTGGTGGTAGAAAGAATACCAGAGACCGTGGTGCGGTCACTACTGGAGAGACGTTGCACCGAGACGCGTGTGTTCCTGACTCACCGGTGCGACTGAAGTTGCTGCTGTTTGTTCGAGCGTGGAGTGAGTGAGAGGCGGAGCGCGGCGCAAGCGTCGAGCAGCAGTGTTCGAAGAGTGCACGGCGCAATGGCGGACTCGACAATCGCGTGTCGTTTGGGAAATGAGCAGCAGGCAGCAGCAACTCGTTGGCTGGGCCGCCTGCACACGCTTACACGTCGAGTGGCTGGGTGTGTGCGTCTCCTCCCTCACCGCTTCGTCTGCGTGGCTTTCGCTGCTACGGCTGCGTCTGCTGCGTACTACTAGTACCGCTGTTTGTTACGCTCTCGAGTGCACTGACACAGCTTCACGTCAGCAGCCGCGACGACATGTGATGGGCACGACAAACACTCCATCCGTCCAAGACCGGCGAGGTGGAACACAAATGGGGGCGAAGGTGGCAAGAGAGGGGGACGCGAGTGCTACAAGCTGTTGCGACGCTTCTTCTATGAGCACATCCGCGATGGCGCACTGGCGGTTGGTAATGTGCGTAACGCGCGAGATGTGGAAAAACCAAGACGCACACGCGATCGGCGTGCTTGCTTGGCATCCGCAAAGCGTCAGGCTGATCTCAACGTAGCGCCAAGCTCGATGCTGTTGCTGTTGCACGACTGGCGCTCCTCTCTGTGCACATTTTTGGGCACTGCGACCTCAGCTGATTGGTGAGCACCGCAAGCAATCAGAGCTACGGCAAGTGTGGCACATGGACGACGACACCAAGCAAGACTGAAAGACCAACGTGATAGAGTCATAGCTCCTCGCATCTGCTTCGTATGAGCGAGCAATCGCCGCGTGTTTGGTCGATGGACGACTTGCTGTATCTCAGCATCTCCTGGCAAACTCGCACATCAACACGCCATCTACGCGTGTCCTTGACATCCCAATCAGAACGCCAAGGCGAACGAGCAATGGGAGAGAGAAAAAGACTGATACTTGCTGTTGCGTTGATTACCCGTGCGCGCTGCGTGCTGCAGAGTAGATGGCGACAGCGTTACAAACAGCTCGTACGCTCGCACAGCGGAAGATGGCGCTCAGATCTGAAGGAGGGAAAGAAAGAAAATGAGAGAGATAGACAGAGCAATCGTCGTGGACTG
Source organism: Globisporangium echinulatum (assembly GCA_023336405.1). NCBI lineage: Eukaryota > Oomycota > Peronosporomycetes > Pythiales > Pythiaceae > Globisporangium > Globisporangium echinulatum. Next base: position 14,442 of record JAADWX010000201.1, on the reverse strand, counting down.
ACTGATCGACTTCACACAGCAAGCAAGCAGGTGGTTCGCATGACGACGATGACGACATCAAGCAGTGCGTCGACATCAACTTCGCTGGACGAGAACTGAAATTGAATCTGTACCGCGAGTTACTACCGAAAGGCATTTCGATGCTTGTAAGACGTGCCGCAACTGAAAAGGACCGGCAGAGGTCCAGTACGATGCATGTGCAGCGCGATTTGCTGCCAGCGTGAGCTCACACACGCACGCGAGCCCGACGCGCGATGTCGACGACAGTCTATTGTCGCGCCGCGTGTTCACTGCTTTGCGGCAATATACATCCGTGAGCAGGTGGACGCGCCAAGCCACAGGGCGGGCTGCCTGTGTGCGGCAAGTCATCGCCCCGTGCGACCGACATTTTTGCATACAAGAGGCAACTATGCGAATAAGCGAAAGAGTAGAGGATTGTCACAAGAAGTGACGTGGGTGATCGAACTGTGGCGACGACATTGGCACTGCAATCGTAGCAACAACGCAGACTATGGGGATAATATCCCAAGCTGATCGCCAACGTTCCTCAATACACATCGCTTTCAGCGTGGTCGGCAGAAGCTGAAGCTACGATCGCGCATGCGACCTGGTTCAACACGAAGGATCCTAAGCATCAGTAGGCTCGTAAAGTGCGTGCATGGTCTTGCTGGCACTCACTTTTGATGTGCAGCAAATTGCAGATGTACTGGCTGTCGTCATTTGATGGACAGATGTGCGCGAGTGACGCAGCAGGTGGTGACCGTCATCAGCTCAGCTAAATTACAGGAGACGAGTCAACGCGAGTAACGGATTGCGCTCGAGGAGCGTTTCAAAGCCGAGAAATGGTGTTGTGCACGTAGAATATAGGATTTAATAAAATTTCACAATCGTATCAAAAAGAATCACAACTGTACTGTAAGCAAAACGGATTTCATGCATGCTTGTTTTAGTCAACACAAAAAACAGATCATCCTGCTGCGTCTCGATAGTGAGAGAATTCAGTGCAAAAGGTAACAAACACTTTGAATTATAATTCGATATGAAGCGATGTGTTCTTTTGAAGATGCTGGTATGACATCTGCCAGTTTTGAATACTATTGTTGACTTATGCTGGCGAAAGATAAAAACACATTTATCGAAACTGCTTTTGAAGTTGTGATTACCGTTTCATCAATATTTGAAGTTGTTGATCATCATTCGCATCCTGTGCATGACGTATATCCTGTGTAGTCATGGTAGATTATATCGATCATGCTATTCATGTCTCCATAAAACAAATATGTAAGCGAGTACCTATTGTCAGTCGCGCAACACCTTCCAAACGTCGTTTCCATGAGCATGAAGCGTCTCGTGCGAAATGCATGCGACCCCTTGCGCTCACATCGCTTCCAGGTTGGTGGCGCAGCTTACACCCCACCACGAGCACGCACATACACATAGCAGATTAGGTCGGAGGACATTGGAATCTCTGTCCTCGCATCTCCACACGTTCGCACCGCATCTACCTGTGCATACGTGCACGCGTGCTGCGTCAAGTGCACCGATCAAGAGCAATTGGACGTAACGCTCTAGACACTACGTTGTACTGCGCTCCAACTGCAGTGGCAGTAACGACAACAGTGGCGACATATACAGTGAGTGTCACTTGCGGCGACAGCCACCAGCAGCACAAGCACCACGAGCGAGTCGGCGCTCTCCGATTTGCATGGCGGCCGAGCGCACACGATGCGGCTCTGGAGCTTGCTGTACGCATCGTCGCTCGGTGCGTCGAGTGCGGCAGCTGCAGTGATCGCTACGAGCCTCTACCGCCACTCGGAGCTGCGCGTCTCGGCGCTGCGGTTCATCATTTTCTTCTTCTTCTTCTACCTCTGGCTCTGGTCGCTCTTCCGCTGCGTCTTCTACGTCGACGTCTTCCTCATGGACGACAGCGCGTTCGACACGCGGTTCACGCGCAATAACACGGACGACCGCGAGCTCTACGACGCGCTCGGGCTCCGCGGCATTGCGCAAGTCACGAGCCTCACGCAGCCGTGGCTGTCGTTCATCCTCGTCATGGGCGACACGTGCCTCATGGCGAGCTCGCTCTGGATGTTTCCGATGACGTGGGAGCTCGCAACGCTCGCGCGCAAGTCGATGGACCGTGGTGCCGAGCGCGAACGCATCACCGCGCGGTCGTACTGCAAATGGGTCCACGCACTCGTCGCTGCGTTCTTCCTCGCCGAGGCCGGCTACACGATCTCGAACCACGGGCTCAATACGCGCACGTACCGCATCCTCGTGAGTGGCAACATGATCCAGCTCGTTGCGCTCGTGTATGTCACGTACGTGCTCATTAGCCTCAAGGTCTCGGGTCGCAAATACGAGACGATCAACGGCGCACTCGTTGCGTCGCCACTGTATCGACGCATCAAAGGCATCATGCTCGTCTACGGCGTCTTTGCGTTCCAGTACCAGCTCCTGTCACTCGTGTTGCTCTGCAGCAACTTTGCGATCGCTGTCCCGACGCTCGTGATTGGCATCAGCACGCTGCTGTTCAACAACTCGGGCTCGGCGCTCGCGCTTGCGATCGGGTGCAGCCAGGAGTGCTGCGTCCGCGCGTTCCAGCGGTACGTCCCGGACGAGTACACCGAGGCGTTCTACGTCTCGGACCCGAGTCTCCTCATCAACTCGGGCGCGAATTGCAACACAGCACCGCAGCGGAACCCAGTGTTTGTCTACACCGACATTGAAGCATCGACGCAGCTCTGGAGCGTCGACAACGGCGCAGTCATGGAGCGCGCGAACGAACGCCACGAACTCATTGTGCGCGCTGCGCTCGCTGAGTTTCGCGGCTACGAGATCACGACGTGCGGCGACGCGTTCCAGCTCGCGTTCCACACGGTCAAGGACGCGGTCGAGTACTGCGCACACGTGCAGCTCGCTTTGCTCGAGGCCGAGTGGCCCAAGCAGCTGCACAACCTCGTCGATGCGACTGCGCGCATCAAGACGAAAGCGAAGAAGCTCGTGTTTAGCGGCTTGCGGCTGCGCATGGGCATCCACGACGCGCAGGAGGTCGACGGCGTGCTCGTGAACGACATCCACCCCGTGACTGGCAAAGTCACGTATACGGGACTGTCCGAAGTGATCGCAAACGAAGTCAGTGACGTCGGCGTCGGTGGCCAGATCTGCGTAACGGCGCGCGTCGCCGAGTGGGTCGGTGTCTTTGGCAAAGCGCTCAAAGTGCCATGTGAGGTCGAGCGCGTCGGCACGCACGTCCTGCCGCAGCTGCACCTGTCAATGGACATCTTCCAAGTCACGCCGCGCGGCCTCGATGCGCGCAAGAAGACGTTCGCGACGTACTGGGCATCGCGTCTCGAGTCGATCAGAGTCGGCGAGTGACGACGCAGCGCTAGCATCAAGCATTGCGGTGGCGAAGCGACCTGCTCCCTTCGTTTGCTTAGCGATATTTAACCTCTGGATATAACCCCTCCGTTTCAGCACCTGGAGTATATATAACCCGTGACAGACCTGACGCACGAGTACACTCTCTCACTAACACGACTTCACTCGAACGCTCTGCATGTCGCTTCGTCTTCTGTCGTATCGTATGCACTCGTCCCTCCTTCGATCCTTTTGGTACCCACTCGCTTAGTCACTCAGTAGCCAAGAGCGCAGCGACGGCAGCGCGCGTTGGCATACTCGGCATTGCGCCAGCGACCTGCACGCACAGCGCACTCGCGGCAGCTGCAAAGCGCATGCTCGGCCCCACGCGCTTGCCCTCGGCGATCGCGACTGCAAACGCACCGCGGAAACAGTCTCCCGCGCCCGTCGTGTCGACGACGTTCTTGGTGTGAAAGCACGTCTGGAGCAGCGTCGACGGCGCCGATGGGTCGCCCTCGCGCGGGACAAACACCGAGCCCTTGGACCCGAGCGTCACGAGCACGGCGTTCGCACCACGCGCCTGCAGCAGCCGCGCAGCGTCGATTGCATCGCTTGCGCTGTCGACGCTGCGGCCAGCGAGACGTGCGAGCTCCGTCTCGTTCGGACATAGATACGTAATGAGCGGCAGCATGTCGTCGGGGATCGCACGGTCCTCGCCGCCCGAGTCGTACAGCACAGGGACATGCGCAGCTGCAGCGGCCTTTGCAACGAGGTAGTTGATCGCTGCTGGGATCTCGCACTGCAGCAGCACAATCGCTGCGTGCTGCACTGCGTCGACTACGGCCTGTGGGAGTGCGCTCGGCCACGTCATGTTTGCGCCGCCGACGAGCACGATCGAGTTCTCGCCGTCGGGGTATACAAAGACAAACGCTTGACCGGACGCGCACTGCGGGTGGCCTGCAAGCGAAACGTCAACGCCAGTAGCTTGCAGCGCTTGCTCGAGCGCTGCGCCGTGGCTGTCGTTGCCAAACTGACACACGAATGCTGCACGCAACGATGCGTCCGCGTCGTCTGCGAGCAAACGCGCTGCTGCTGCTGCCTGGTTTGCGCCTTTGCCGCCGGGCACAAACTTGCCCGTATCGCGCTTGCTCGTACCGACCGTCTCGCCGCGCACGGGCAAGCGCTCGAGTTCGACGACGATGTCGGCGTTCACTGAGCCAACAACGAGCACGTTGCGACGCGGAGCCATTGCGCTTGTATTGCTTGGATGTGCTTTGACTTGCATTCACGATCGTTGTAGCTGTTGTACTGCATGCGACACATTAATATTGTGGTCTGCTGTACGAAAGGACTTGTACACACACCTGATCAAATCAACCACATCCAACATGGCGCCTGCAGCGATCAAGCCGAGTCTTGTCGAGCACGTCTTCCGTGGCGTGTGGACGCGCAACAGCGGCAGTGCGAATGCCATCGACGCGCTCGACAGTGCGCGCGACGACGACGACAGCGACGGCGGCGAAGCCGAGTTTCTCGCGTCGACCGAGGCGACAGACGTCGCGACTGCGTCGAGTCGCGTGACGAAGATCAATGCCGACGCGCTCAAGCTCAGCAGCGAGTACTTGCGGCTGCTCGTGCTCGAGGCATTTCACCGTGCGCAGATGGAAGCGATGGTCGACGACAGTCCGACGATCGAGCCGCATCACGTCGAGCAGATCCTCGCGCAGCTGCTGCTCGATTTCTAGCGGTTCATTCACATGCAATGTGAGTGCGACCGATACATATCTGTGACGTGTGTGCCTATGCTAGATAGAAATGGACCTACTGTTCACTGTACTAGACAGAGGGCTACTACGCAGTTGCTGCAGGCAGTGGTGTCCGCTCGGCTGTTGCAGTACAGAGCGACCAGAGCGCTGCAGTCATGGCCTCCACGTGGCGGAGCTCGCGTGACCGGATCGCGTCTGTGAGGAACGCACTGTGGCGCAGCTTTGCAGCGTCGAGGCGCTGTACGCCATGCGCGTCGATAGTCGTCGCTGCGAGCTTTGCGACTGCGCTGAGCAGTTGGTGCAGCCGCGTGACGCGCTGGACGCAGACGCGAACACGACGACGACAGCGCGTCAGTTGATGCTTAGAGGCAACAACATTCGAGGCGCTCCATTTAGCCACCGATCCATCTTGTAATGCTGCGCACCTGGCGCGCCATGTCGTGTAGGAACGTCGTATTCGCGCTCAGCGCTGCAGTATCCATTGGCTTGAGCTGCTGCTGCTGCTTGGCTGCAGCTGGACCGATTGGCGACAGCGCGCACTGTTGCAGACGCGCAAGCAACGCGTCGTGCGCTGCGACGAGCTCGCTGCTGTTGTGCACCTTTTGCTCGAGCACGACGTCCACGAGCACCTGCACGCAGCGCCATAACACATACAGACAGGGAGGCAGGTAGGGTTAATCGACTAGTAGTCAGCAGTGCCGAGCGTGAAAACGCGTCGGCAACAGCAGCCGTCGCAGCTCCGAGTTGCAACTAGGACCACTGCGCATGCCAGGCGAGAGCACGCACCCGCGCAGCTACAAAGCGAGCACCCAATGCGTCGTGCTCGGCGAGCGCGAGGATCTGCTCGAGGTCGTCGCTCGCCTGCGCGACGTGTCGATCGCACTGCAGCAATAGCAGCAACATCGACAGTCAGAGACCACCATAGAACCCGTGTGGAGCGATATCAGCTACGCGCAATGCAAGCAGCTGTGCGTACCCGCTGGACGACGCCTTCGAGGAAGCGCTCGACCCGCTGACTCCACTCGTGACTCGCATGGAGCTGATCGCCACCGCACACACATACACAAAGCGAGACTTTCAGCTGTCACACGATCGATACATACAAAGCGAGCCAACACGCCACTTCTGACACACCCTGCGCTGCTCGCTGTCGCGCTGCTGCTGCTGCATCTGCTGCGCCGTCGCGTCGCGTGCCTCTGCCTGCTGCTGCTGCAGCGCCTGCAGCTGAGTGCTCGTATTTGTGAGCTGCGCTCGCAGTCGCGCAAGCTCGGCCGCGTGGGTGGCGCGGAGCACGTCCAAATCGTTCTGCTGCTGTGCGTGCTGGCCTGCAAGCAGTGTCTCGGCTCGTGCACGTTGCACCTGCTGCTCTGTCTGCGCGCTGCGCGCGAGAGCGGCCTCGAGCGACCACTTGCGCCACGCGCGCTGCATCTGCAAACTCGAGCCGCGACGCACGAGTACTGCGAGCACGCGTAGGCGCCGAATCTGCTGCGCTGCGAGCGCTCGCCAGCGTCCGAGTAGACGCCGCAGTGTGCGGTGGCGATGGTGACGACTTGCGAGCTGCATGACGCGCGCGTCCGACTTTCCCAGCAGCTTTGTCTCCTGTCGCGCGAGTTGCTCGCAGTGTCGATGCTCTCGCGTGTACAGTGTCCATGCGTGCAGCGCCTGCTGTTTCGTTCGACTCGCTAGGTGGTGCACAGCGGCTGCGAGGAGCCGGCGCCGCCGCTGCTGCGTGTGCTGCGCTGCGTGCAACAGTCGCCACTGCAACCAGACGCTCGCGAGCACACGACGCGCTGATCGCGCCTGGAACGCATCGACGCGGCACGCGAGCACCTGGCTCGCGACACCAGCGACTGTGCACCACGCGCGAAACATGCGGTCGCGTCGGAGCCGCACGAGCCGCGCATCGAGCACCCGGAGCTGCTGCGCGCGCTGCTGTCGGTTCTGCGCCTGCACTCGCAGACCACGTCGCCAGCGCACGAACGTCTGTGCGCGCAGTTCGCGGCGCTTCATGCGCAACATCTGGTCGATCAGCTGCTGATGTAGTGCAGTTCGTGGGCGAGTACGCGGCTGCATCATCGTGAGTGCAGTCGAGTCAGCAGACGCACGTATCGATTGCGTGACCTGCGCAAGCACTGGCGCGAGCCGCTGCGAGGCGCGCACAGGCTCAGAGAAGCGTGGCAGCGACTCGTCCAGGTTTGAGTTGGCGAATTCGTCGTCGTCGTCGTCCCTAGCGTCATTGAGGCTATCGAGTCGCTCTAGAGCGGTTAGTGGTGGTGCTGCTACTGCTGTCGTTCGGACTGCTGGAGTCGGTACAGAGTCGCTGCTGCCTGTTGCGAGTGACACGCGTGGCATCCGCTTCTTCTCGACCATCGCAGGCAGCTCGTCATCGTCGTCTTCATCGATGGCATCGTCATCATCTGACGCGTCATGGCGGCCATCGTGACCGCGATGCTGCTGGATCGTCGCTGACCTCGTGCTCGACTCGAACGCCATGTAGCTTGACCTGAACGCCGTTTCGCCATTGAGCACCTAGTTGTTCGCACGCGCAAGCAGCCAGCAGGAGCCAACTTAGTGCACTCTCGCGAGCAGCAGAGTCCGACCTCCCAGCGCCGACTCTGTCGCCACGACAGGGAGACGCACGCTATTGACTTCGCGCAGCTGCTGCGAGAGCCTGAGCCGCTCCATCTCGACTGCGTTTCGCTCGGCCGTTGACAGTGCGAGTGTGTCCATGTCGTCGGCAACGTACATCTCGGTACTATCGCCGCGTCGACGTCGAAACGCGTGCGAGCCCGCGCTGCCACGGCTGTTTGCGAGGTGGCTCGCGGCAGAGCGGTTCAGGATCGAGTCGTCGAGCGCTGCGGACGACTGCGCAGAGCTCGCGTCCGACGCTGAGAGCGACGGTGGTGGCTCCATCGCCATTGGCACGAACGCGCGCTTTGGCTGCGGCGGCAGCAGCTCCATCGCCGTTGGTGCTAATGCGCGCTTTGGCTGCGCGCTCTGGCGGAGCTTGCGCTCGACGAACTCGCTCAGTAGCGAGTCGGACGACGCCTCGAGCAGGAACTTGCCGAGCTGCTTGTTCTCTGACGTTGCGCCGTTGGAGGTCGCGGCTTTCGTTACACGGCTCGCAGGCACTCGTACTGCTGCATTGCTGCTTCGCGACGGGCTGTCACTGTCGAGCGGGTCGCCGCGCAGCGCGTCGAGCGCGCGCCGGAACGACGCAATGCTGCTTGCGGCGCTGCTAATGCGCGCAGTTGGGTGACGCTGCATCGTCAGCGGACCTGGCGTTGCAGAGCGCGGTGTGAGCTCGAATGTGAAGCTCGCAGGTGCTGCATCGGCCGCGCCGAACGCGATCTTGTCGCCATGCACTAGTATCGTGCCCGCTAATGGCACTGCGCGGCCGTTGACATAGCACGCGCCGTCTGCATCTGCTGCAGAGAACGGTACGAGCGTCGCGGACGCGCGGTTCGGTGCGAGGTTCAGCAACGCATGGAGCTCGCGCACGCCTGCGTGGCGCACGACAACGTCGCACTTGCTCGGCGACGTGCCAACGAGGCTCCGTGACGACCGGAGCTCGTGCACCGCGTCGCTCGTTGTCGCGCGCAAGAACGGCATTTTGATACGTCCTGTCTATTCGGCTCGCGACGCTTGGAAGCGACAGGTCAAGTGCAATTGTGACGCTGTTGCAGTCAGAGTGAATGTCACTTCAATCACAACGCACCCACACACGCTTTTACAGCAATAGCAGCAGCAGCACAACAAGACAACAGCACGTCATACCACCAGCGCAACCAACAACAGCGACGAACAAAGCGGCTCAAACAAACGCGTTCGCTGCACGCAGCGAGCGCTTCCATTCAGGCGTATCTCCTTATTTCCACGCGATGTCCACAGGCGCGAGGCGACGTGCGACACCCTCCAGCTGTGCCATAAGAGCTTACGCCTTGAAGCGGCGCGAGCGAATGGCCTTCTTCTTGAGCACACCCTTCTCGATCTTGGCGACCGTCGAGAGCTGCGACCACTTGGCGAGCGCGGCCTTCTTGAGGTCACGGCGGTAGAAGTTGCGCGAGATGTTCGCGCGGATCGTGTTCGCGCCACCGCGCGCACCCTTGCGGAGCGGCACGACGTTGCCGACCGTCGCCGGCTTGCGCGCGGCCTTGACGACCTTCGTCGTGAGCGTGATCTTCTTGTCGTTCAACGAAATGTCGACCGCCTTCGTCGCCGCAAGGCCCGAGTACTTGCGCGAGTTCACGTTCTTCAGGTTGAACTTCTCCTTCGCAAACTCGTTGCCATTGCGCTTGACAAGGAACGACGAAGTGTTCTTCGTGAGAAGCCAGGTGAGAGTGTCGCTCGACATCTGTGTGTGTGTGGGATCGTTACAAAGCGATAGTAGCGTTAGTCGGGACTGCTGCTAATGGGAGCGGGTAGTTTGTACATGTGGCGACTCGCTGGCTGCCTGGCCGGCCAGTGTGCAAGTGCGTGCGCTGCGTTGTGTCACGCGACGCCGAACGGCGTGTTGTGTGAATCTGCACGTGCAGACTGTGTGTGCTGGCCGCCGCTGCTCGCTGCCTTTGCTGTCGTTTGATGGCGGCAATACGATCGGCGCTGTTGCTTCTTGTTCTGCTAGTAGTGTGCGCTACACTAGTTGTTGTCGACGCCTTCTGCGTTCACCGAGTTGTATCCGATGCAGACTCGCCATTGCATGACTGTAATCAACGCTGCTGTTGTTGTCGCGACTGGTTCGACACAAGCGTGCGTTGGCGAAACCTATGCTGCTGCTGCTGTCTGCGTTTAGCTGTGCGCAAGCGCTGCTGTTACGGCTACTGCTGGATCGACAAGGCGGAGCTGCAGGGGCCGGGGCGACGGCGAAAGCGACGCGCAGACACGCTCGCTCGGCATGACGGTCATGCACTTGCACTTACACTCGCTTGCGCATGCACACAGAGCCAGCTAGGCAGAGCCCGAGATCACCTCGACGCTTACATATCCGCACCTTTTCAATCGCCGCTTTCGTAGATGGAAATAATGGGATGCCTGCCGCAGGTCTCGCGCATTGCGTGCCTGCCAGCCAAGTTTTCTCCTCCAATCACTTGCGCGGACCATCACTCCGAGCGACAACGCAGCGATTTTTACGACTTTGTATTTACACAAATGATTTTTACATTTTGCCAATCACACATGAACAGCATCACCATCTCGACGCAGACAACACTCGTTGACCATGCAGCAGCTCCTGAGGCGCTCAGCGCCTGTTGCGCTCCGGTGCGTTCGCTCGGACATATGATGACACACCAACTTGGCGCTTGCTCTGTCACTGCCTCGGTCCTCACACTGTAGGTCTGCATGTACTTGCCACTCGAACAGTGTGCGTTCGAACGCGCTCTCGACGCGTGCCGCGAGCAATTGGTGCTCACAGAGCCTGCTCGACGCTGCTGCTGCGCTCGAGCAGCGCCGCGTCACGGCTGTGCAGCTCACGCAGGCATGCATCGAGCAAATCGAGGCCACGAGGCCGCTCAACATGTTTGTATGGACCGACTTTGCGCGCGCGCTCGAGCTCGCACAGGCGTCGGACGCGCGCCGCGCTGCAGGGCAGGCGAAAGGCACGCTCGACGGCATCCCGATTGGCGTGAAGGACCTCTTCTGCATGGAGAACGTCCCGACGACAGCTGCATCCAAGATCCTCGACGGTACGTGTCTGTCTCCGCCTGCATGCTCCTCACGCAAGTCGCAAGTCCACACGCTGACTGGCAATGCGCTTGCACAGGCTTTGTGTCGCCGTACGAGTCGACTGCGACCGCAAAGTTGCTTGCGCATGGCGCGATCCCGCTTGGGAAGCTCAACATGGACGAGTTCGCCATGGGCTCGGGCACGCTCTACTCCAAGTTTGGCGCAACGATCAACCCGTGGTCGACCGACTTGGAGGACGCAGCAGTCGTTGCAGGAGGCAGCTCGGGCGGCAGTGCTGCAGCAGTTGCGTCCGGCTGCTGCTTTGCAGCGCTCGGGTCGGACACTGGCGGGTCTGTTCGCCAGGTGCGTCTCGCTACTGACTGGCTGTTTGGTCCGATCGCTGCTGGCTCTGCTGGCGGGTCGATGGGTCGGTAGGTATCTGACATGACTGATGCGACGGCCTCACGATGCTGCGTGCTGTTGTTCGATCAGCCTGCTGCGTACTGCGGCATCGTAGGACTCAAGCCGACTTACGGCCGCGTGTCGCGCCACGGCATGATCTCGTATGCGAGCTCGCTCGACACGCCGGGCATCTTCACGCGCACAGTCGGGTACGTTATATCGCCCCATCACGCCAGCTGCACTTGTTAACGAAGCGCGAGTCGACTGGACACTGACGCGACACTATCTCTGTGTGCGTGTATGCGTAACTGCAGGGATGCAGCAGTCGTACTCAAAGCGATCGCAGGGCCGGACGACATGGACTCGACGTGCTTGCAGGAACCAGTGACACTCGACTGGGTACGCCCATTCACTTCCATACATTGCGTACTTAACACGTACTTATTGCGTACTTAATGTGTACGTACTGTGTAAATACAACAGTGCAATGACACGGTCGAGCTCGCACAGACAGCGAGTGCTGTGGACCTCACGGGCGTGCGCGTCGGTGTCCCGCACGAGTACTTTGTCGACGAACTACCGAATGAGATCCTGAGCGTCTGGGACAAGGGCGTCGAGTGGCTGCGTGCTGCAGGTGCGTGTGCGTGTGTGTATGGAAGTGCACGAGCTGCCTCTTCCTGTGGCATCGCAGGTACTGACTCATCTGACTTTGCGACTCGGACGATCCGGACGACGTGACCAGGCGCGCAAGTCGTGAGCGTGTCGCTCCCGACCACGAAGCTGTGCATCCCAGCGTACTACATCCTCGCGTGCGCCGAGGCGTCGTCGAACCTCTCACGCTACGACGGTGTTCGCTACGGCTACCGGTGCGTCTGTGCGACTAAACGCTGGACGAAGCGCACTGCTTGACGCCAACGCCTTTGGTTGTCGACTGCCATTTGGACGAGAGCGCACTGACTGGCTGACACGCGTACTTGCTTACGTGTGTTCTTGTATATGTATGTACACCGGACGCAGTGCGAAGAACATTGCGCTCGAGACGCAGGGCGGTGACCAGTCGGACGCGCTGCACGACCTGTACTGCCGCACACGCTCCGAGGGCTTTGGCGAAGAGGTTCAGGTGCGCAGTTCATGTCTTTTGCGGTCAGAGCCGCACAGACTCACTGTATATATCTATGCGTTGCGTGTCGTCTACTGAAGCGTCGCATCCTCTCGGGCACGTTCGTGCTCTCGGCCGGCGCAATGAGCGACTACTACGAGCGCGCCGTGATCCTGCGGCAGAAGATCCGCGAGGACTTTGCGACGGCGTTTGACACGCATGGCGTCGACGTGCTGCTGACGCCAACGACGCCAACCGGCCCGTTTGCGCTGCACGACCAGCAGCTCGCAGACGACCCCGTTGGCATGTACCTGAACGACGTCATGACGGTCCCAGCCAACATGGCGGGCGTGCCAGCGATCTCGATCCCTACTGCGCTGACAACGAGCGGCGACCTGCCGCTTGGCCTGCAGCTCATGGGCGCGCGCACGACTGAGCACACGGTGCTCCAGGTCGCGCACGCGCTCGAGCAGCACGCCAAGTTTGCGAGACTCGTGCCTGCGCGCGTGTACGCGCCGCGCTCGTGAGCTTGCCCACTGGCGAGCAGACGCACTCAATAGACACCCGAGATCCGAGCGGTCCGATCCAGCAGCAACAGCAACAGTAGCGATTATCTGTGTGGATACGAACGCACTGTATTCGCAAGGGTCGTACTGGCATTGCTCGCCTACAGCGACCGACGACTGCAAACTGCGGTAGGAGAGCGTATCATCATTACTGCTACTACTTGCCAGTCGCGCCGTCCTCGATCGCGTACCTCGACGATCGCGTATGGAACATACCGACGACCCACGACGTGAAACTTGCGAAAACATCGCGGATGCCCAGTTGCTTGTGTTCCCGCTGTGCCTCTGTATCGTCGGTCTCTTTCGCTGCTGTCTGTGGCGCGACGTCTCGGAGGTGGTTGCCGCTGACTGGACACTTTGCGTCCGGATTGAGTCCGTCGTTGGTCTTGGTCTTGGTCTTGGTCTTGTCCTTATCCTTGCTCTTGTCCTGGCGACGCGCGGTCGATGTCTCAGTGGTCGCAGACAACCGGAAGCGCCTGCTCGACGTCTCGGCCGTCACGGACGTGCGACGGCTGCTCCGCGATAGCAGCGACATCATCGACGACTTTCGCAACGCGGCCATCTTCTTGCCGAGCTCCGTGACGACGATGAGTGCAACGTGTCCGTAGACGCGACGCCACGCGAGCTCGGTCTCGGGTGTCCAGAGCTCCTCCGAACAGCTCCGCAGCGTCTTCATGAGCGCTATACCGAGTACGTTGAAGTACGACAGCTCGATGCCATACTTGACGTGACGCTGTGCGAGTTCAGCTGCTACAGCAACGACATCAGGCGACTGCAGCATGTTTCGAATCGCACCAATGATGTGCATGAGCGCCTTGCCCTGCACTTGCATGGACGAGCGGAAGAGCGGCTTGACCTGCGGTGCGAGCTCAAAGAGGTACTTGTAGAAGTTGTCGAACAGCAAGACCATGGGTGACGGGCCTGATTTGTTCGGTGTTCGCGGTGTGGACGCCGACACTGTTGACATCCGTGACTGCGACACCTGCGACTTGGCCTGCGCAAAGAGCAGGTCCCAGTGCGTGAGCATGATCGAATGGCTCTTCTTAGACGAGTGGTTCACGAACGCAAAGTCTGGGAGGTACTCGTGCATCATGCGCTGCTCGTCGCGCGAGAACGGGATCTCGGAGCTCGTGTGGTCGTCCGCGGCCACGAACGCGACGCTATAGTTGCGACCACTGCCTCCAAAGATCCACGACAGCGGCCAGCGGCTAGGACCACTATTGTCGTTGCCACCGCCACTTCCGAAGATCCAGGACGAGATGTTGGACAGCGATCCGCGACTTGGACTGTTGCCATTTTGTGTGTTGCTGTGGCTATGATTGTTGTTGTGCTTGTGATTTTTGTCGTGATTTTTGTCGTGATTTTGGTGAACTTGCGCGTGCGTGTCGGTCGCTCCTGCCGCACTAGTTGCTTCCGCTGCCGTCAGTGGCGCGACGTCTTTGAGGCGGTTCCCGCTGACTGGACACCTCGCATTCGGATTGAGTCCAGCAAAGTTATGTGCCTGCTGTTCATGCGCCGCCGTCGCATGTGTGTCGTCCTTGGTCTTGGGTTTGTCCTTTTCCGAGTCGGTCGCTCCTGCCGTACT
>JAADWX010000200.1:0-33589 GCA_023336405.1 Globisporangium echinulatum | reverse complement strand
GATCTCGATCTCCTCAAAGCGACTGCGGTGTTGTCCATTGTCGCGCGTGTCAGTGTCGAGGTCGAGTTCAAAGTCAAAGTCGAGGTCGCTTGCGATCGCGTCGTTATCGAGGCGAAAGAGCGGCGCATGAGCTGCGCGATGTGCTGACACTGTTGTCGCAAGTGCGAGCAGCAGCACAAGTAGCAGGGACGAGCGCGTTTGGCAGTCACGCATCGCGACGAAGTGAGCGTAGCAGTGAAGATCTCAAAGTGGTCACTGCAGCAGTCGGGCAGACTGAGCATTCCGACCAAGCGATCTTTCTGGGGTGTTTGACTCGCTGCCGCAATGCGACGCTCCAGGTTACCTTCGTGACGCTTCGTGGCAGTCCACGATCTTTGTAGAGTCGGCGCCGATTGATTGGCTGTTGGTCCATGGACTCACGCGTTCTAGTGTCCACGGAGACTACTCAAACGCGACGCTTATGACGATGGAACACAAGTACTGTCATTAAAAAACGATGTCGCGCAAATATGCGATTGCGCATGGTGACAACATGGCGATCTCTGTGAGTGCAAACGAGCTTCGGATCCGTCAGGTCGACTCGGCTGTTTGCTAGTGCGTCGCGGCACACAAGACGCGTTGGCAGGGTCGACTTCTTGAGTATCGTGACCGCACAATAGTATGGGAGACCGAGAGCATTCGACTCAAATATTCTCTCTATACTCAATACAGGTCTATCACGTCGCACATCATTTATGCCGTTACACAATGCCAATAACAACATCGCACAATACGCCATCTGCACATCGATGGAGCAACTACATGAGCTCGAACTCAAGGACTTGGCGCCGGCACTGTTGCGCCAAGAGCGCGCACGCAGCAACGTCGACCCAGCGCTACTCACGCCGCTCCTGCGTGGCAGCGCGCAGCTAACAGCACAGCGCAAACGCATGGAGGCGCTCGTGGCTGCACATCCGGTGCTGTCACGCCGCGACTTTGTCTTTCAGAACCACACGGAGCGCTACAACGCGGCCGTCGCCAAGACGTTTCACTACGTGCAGCTGCTGCGCACACACGCGATCGACGACCCAGAACAGCAGCAGCTGCTGTACAATGCGATCGGCGAGCGCCTACCGATCGACGTGCACCTCGCCATGTTCATCCCGACGCTCGCGAACCAGGCGGACGAACAACAGCAGCGGCGGTGGCTCCCACTCGCTCGCAGCTTTCGCGTGATTGGTGCGTACGCGCAGACCGAGCTCGGCCACGGCTCGAACGTCCAGGGCATCGAGACGACCGCTCGTTATGATGTAGCGACGCAAGAGTTTGTGATCCACTCGCCGACGCTCACGAGCCGCAAGTGGTGGCCTGGCGGTCTCGGCAAGACTGCGACGCACGCGATCGTCCATGCGCGTTTGACACTACGTGACGGCTCAGACGCTGGCATCCAGGCGTTCATTGTGCCATTGCGGTCGCGCACAGACCACGTGCCACGACGCGGCGTCGACGTCGGCGACATTGGCCCGAAAGTCGGCTTCCAGTCGGTCGACAACGGCTTTGGAGCGTTTGACAGTGTCCGCATCCCGCGCGACCACATGCTCATGCGGTTCGCGCATGTCGCGCCGGACGGCACGTTCACGCGGCCGCCGAGCGACAAGCTCGTGTACCTCACGATGGTCCGCGTGCGCGCAACGCTCGTTGCAAAACTCGCACGGATGCTCGGCGCAGCTGCGACGATCGCAACGCGCTATAGCGTCGCGCAAATCCAGTTGAGTGACAGTCGTCGAATGAGCGATAGTCGTAGCGCTTGTGACAGTCGTAATAGTCAGCAACCAGGCCAAGTCCAAGTCCAAGTGCTCCAAGTGCTCCAAGTGCTCGACAGCCCGAGCCAGCAGCTCGCAGTGCTGCCGTACGTTGCGCTGTCGGTCGGTGCAGCATTTGCAGGTCGCGCTGTCAATGCACTGCACGACCGCGCACTTGCGACACTGCGCACTCGCAGCAGCGCGTTTGCAGGCGAACTCGCTCACGTCCACGCAGTCGCATCCGGCCTCAAGGCCTGGCTCGCGGACGAAGTTGGTATCGGGATTGAAGCATTGCGACGGCGCTGCGGACGCCACGGTGATGCTCAGAGCAGCGGACTGCCGCATCTGTACGCCGAGATCGTCGGCGCGAGCACGTACGAAGGCACATTCGACGTGCTCGTGCAGCAGCACGCGCGGTTGCTCGTCAAGAACGCAGGAAACACTGTCAGTAGTTCGGTTCCCAAGTCAAGGACGTGCTGCATGGCCCGCACAGCCGCCGACTTTGGCGACGTCGCGCTGCTACTCGACGCGTTCGACGCACGCGCAATCCGCGCGACGCAGCGACTCGTTTGTGCCATGGGGGCACAACAATCCGATGCAGACGCTAGTACTGCGAGTGGTGCACCGATGGTGCTCATGACGAAAGCGTCGGTCGCACACTCCGAGTTGGCGCTGCTCCAAGCGTTCGCCGAGGGCGTCGCAAGCGTCCCCGACGATACCGATGGTCGATCCTCAACGCGCGCTGCTGTCGCCGATCTGTGCGCGCTCCTCGGTAACTGGCTGCTCGTGCGGTCGCTCGGGGACTTTCGCGACGACGACTACGTCTCGAGCGCACAGGGCGAGCTGGCGCGCACTCAGCTGCTGCAGCTGCTCGCGGCTGTACGTGCCCACGCTGTACAACTCACGGACGCGTGGGACTTTAGCGATTGCGAGCTAGGATCGGCGATCGGCCGCTTCGACGGCGACATGTACCGTGCGCTTGTCGCGCGTGCAGCAGACGAGCCGCTGAACCGCACGGCAGTTGCTGCGAGCTACGCGCCGTTCCTCCAGCCGCTCCTCGAGTCGCGTTTGTGAGAGAGAGAGAGCAGGAATAGTAGGACGCTATGTGTGTAGGTGTCATTGAGCAGTTGTATCGTCGCACTGTGTGATGATAGGCGTCGATGGACATTCCGATGGACGCATCAACAGTGTTGACTAGTACACACATGGCCAGTCATATACAAACTACAAGAACTGTGTCTGGAACCGCGAGCCTTCGGTGCGAACGGTTGACGCGCGCACTGCGTCATTGTCATCGAGTGCTGTTGCGTCTTCAAGTGGCGCCGTTGGCTGTCGCTTGTCGCCTGCTCGTGCTGCTGCGTCCATTGTGGCATCGACTTCATCGACTGGTACCGCGACGGGTAGTGGCACGCCGACTGCGACGGACACAGGCGTTGCGAGCGGCGCAGCTGCCGTCAACGCTGCGATCGGCGACACGATCACAACCGGCAGGTCGAGCCAAATGTCGGGCGAGTACGCAATGTCGCATATCAGCCGCAGGCGATAACTGCAGCGCACGAGCGCGCCGGTCGTCGTTGGTGCGACAACGCGGTAGTCAGCGGGATGCACGAGCGCGAGTGTCACGCAGCTCGTGACGTCCGACTGCGCAGCGACACCTGCGCGCTCGACTATAGCGACGCACTTCTCAATCGAGTCGCTCCTGCGCTTCTTGCGCTGCAGCTTGATGTCCTGGACCAATTCGACTCGGAGCGTGCGAATCGCAGCGTGTGATTGGTTCGTGATACGGTACTGCAGCGTTACGGTCTCACCTGCTGCATACACGGGTTTGGCGAGCCACGCTGCGACGTCGCACGTGCCCTGGCACATCAGCGCAAAGCGCCGCACAGTTTGCGTCGTATTGCTGTACGTGCCGCTATAGTCGACGTCGCAGTAGTCGGTATCGGTATCGCCGCAACTGCTAAAACGCACAGCGAGAGCACGCGGACGCTCGTGGATCACGAGGTCGCTTCGCGCATGTGTGTTGCAGCAGCAGAACCACCGGCCTTCGTCGAGCGTCGCGTGCACCGAGTACGAGATGGTTGCGCGTAGGTCGCGTGGCTTGTGCTTGTACTTGTGCTTGTTTGGCTTGTAGTTTGTATGGCACTCGTGCCACATCGTCGTCATTGGATCATCGAATTCAAACGCACCCGGCAGCGATGCGTGCGCCTCGTAC
This sequence comes from Globisporangium echinulatum, assembly GCA_023336405.1. Lineage (NCBI taxonomy): Eukaryota > Oomycota > Peronosporomycetes > Pythiales > Pythiaceae > Globisporangium > Globisporangium echinulatum. The sequence continues at coordinate 29,596 of JAADWX010000200.1, read as the reverse complement.
GCAAACGTGAACTCGTAGTTGCCCGGTGCGAGCGCGCGCGGGAACACGAACAGCACGATACGGTCGTCGAGGAACGCATTCGTGCGCGTGCACGTCTGTTCGTGCGTGTGCGAGCCCTTGGTCTTGTGGTGCTCAGTCACGAGCTTGGTCCATGAAATGCGCTCGTGGCCGCGGATCTGCACCGCGAGCCCTGAATACGAAAGAGATAGTAGATGTTAGTAGTGGACGTTGTATGTGTAGATCAGCAGCGTGTGCGTGGCGCAACGAGAGAAGCAGCAACGGCTTTTGGCCGAATGACGGCATGCGCGCCTGACGCACCGTCAGCGACGATGTCGCGATAGACTGTGAGCGCTACGCGGCCACGTACGATCTCGCCTGCGACGTACGCCGACTTGTCGAGCGTAATGTACATGCGCGATGCAGGTCCGCACTGTCCAAAGGGCCACATCGTTGTGCAGATGTTGTAACGGCGTCTTGCTTGCTTGCAGATTTGCTTGTGTGTGAGGCGATCTGCGAGGTCACTTAGAGGGATTGCTGCTCCACGTCGCAATTTGGACCTGCTCACTCAAACTGGGTGCACGATCCAGAATGTATGTAAATCACATTCATTCTGTATATATTCACTGCTTGACGATCACCATCAAACTGGTTGACATCGCGAACGCATACTTGACGACAGCTTCTCTGGAGACACTCGCACGCATGCAGACATGACGACGACCACTAGTAGCAGCAACATGCGCTGATCCATCTCGAATAACTTATACTCTCAAGCGCATGCCAACCCATCGTCGCGCTATTAACGACGACAGACGTAGCTACTTGCTACTCGCTAGACGCGTACGGCGACGAAGACACTGCACTGCTCGTGTCACTATCGTTATCAGATTGCGAAGGCAGCAGCGCAAACACAGGGGCGATCATGACGCACTCGAAGCGCAGCAGCACGTAGAGCATCTCGAGGAGCCAGTAGCGAATGTCAGCAGGCGCAAAGTCGTGCATTGCGCCGCCATATCTCAAGACGCAGCCGCTAGTACCGCCAGCATGTCGCCGTGCTGCTGGTGTGAACACGAGCGACGTCCAGATCGTGACCCAGTGCAACTGCGCATACACGGACGCCTGCACAGCCATACGATCTGGACTGCGGAGGAACACGATGCAGTCCCGGCCGTGCTGGAGGCGGCACATCGTCTCGACTGCGTGCACGACGCTGTTCGTCTGCGGATTGAAGAACGCGCGACTGAGCACGACTGTGTCGTCGTTGATCTCCTGCAGAATCTGGATCTAATATACGGCGTTACGAGTCCAAGTGCGTCGCTAGAGTGAGCACGGCTGCTGGCCATTACTAGACACGTACATCAGCCCATAGACGCCTACGTACTTTGATCGTCACGGCCGAGTTGAACAGCTTTGTGTGCGTCTCGGGAAGCCAGAGCTTTGACCACGTCGTGTTCATTGCATCGGCTGCCTCAAGATGCGCGAACGCCTTGGTCATGACAAACTTGAGCGTCGCGCCGTCGCGTTTGCGCTTGTCGGTCCAGCCGAGGACCGTCGCACCAGTACTCACAAAGTTGGGCTCTTTACAGATCGCGTCGTAGTCGTCGAGGTTCTTCTGCAGCAGCGAATGCCACTCGATCGCGCTGAGTGGCTCGTAGTGCTCGTGCACGAGCTGCATCTGATGCGCTAGGATGATGTCGACTTGCGCCTTTGTCAGCACTGGCGAGTTGGAGCCACAGGCTGCGAGCTGTGTGCTTAGCGCTGCGTGTTCGCTCTGGAGCGTTGCTGTCTCGGCTGAGAGCGCGAGCACGTTGTGGCGCATCTCGAGGTCTTTCACGAGCTGCTTGGTGCGCTTGATTTGCTCCTGTGTAAGTAGGCAGCACCGTGTCGTGTAGCTAGTTAGTGCTTGAGCGCAGTCACATCCACACCGAGACATCCACACACGCACCTTCTTGCGCAGCATGAAGCGGCGCTGCACTTCGCGGTGTTTGGCTTTACGCAGCTCGTCAACGTTTGTGTACGATGCGCCACCACTAATGTATCGTAGCGATGCGTCTTGCTGCGGTGTGTACAGCTGCTGCCTTGCGTCTGTGTACGGCTCGGGCGTGACGACATTAGCGTGTATGTATGGATGCGGCTCGACGAGCAGCAGGTTTTCGATTATGTCCTGGTCCACAGGCGTCCACTGCGGCAGCTCCATCGCGTGCATGTGCGCGTGCGAGCTTGGTGTCGCCATGAACGACAGTGAGAGCAGCGCAGACGTGGCGACTTGACTCGGCAGCACGAGGACGAAGACGAGGACAGCTGGTAACAGACAACAATTTGAACGAATATATATGGATGAATATGATCAAAGCTACTAGATGCGAGTATGCTGTTATCAGCCAATAGGATCATTTGTATTGTACGAGTCTTATTCGAAGGGCTCATTTCAGTCATTTCCGAATTGGACCAATCGATTCAGTTTGCAACTCATACGAATGATTGCATTGGTTTGTTGGTATTCATTCTAAACTTAGATTGAGGTTTGCGTCATCCATTTTTGTTTCTGGCCAATCAGATTGAGCAAATATCCAGCATCCTCTTTTACGTAATGTCGAGATCACATCACTTGTCAAATTCTGATTGCAGCTTTGATTTACCTCTCGTGTGTGATGCGAGCAGACAACACACCAAAAGCAGCAGACGCAAACCGCACAGACGCACATAAGCACTCGCCAACAACGCGCATCAACAGCAACAGCGCACGTGCACGACCGGCTGCCTGCTCACTGAGCCGGCGTCTCTCGAAGCGCCTGTGACTGACACCATAGTCTACATCGAAGAGTAGCAACAGCGGAACGCCACCGCTATCTTACCAAACACAGCGCGCCAATGGACCCGCAGGACCACCAGCGCTACGACCCGCACCAGCAAGCGTTCGCTCCATATGCAGCGGCGCACATACAGACACAGCAGCCAGCAACCACAATGTTCTTGCCCGAGTACTGGACGCCAACGGACCAGGTGATCATGGAAGACCTCTTGCTGAGCCACGACGTCCCGCAGCTTTCAATAAACACAAGTCCACCAGCAGCCTCGTCCTGTCGAAGCAGTGCTGCTGCGACTCGCAGTAGCAGCATGACGACACCACGCGATCCAACCGCGCCGCTTGCAGCGCTGTCGATACAAAGTCAAGCGAAGCCTTCAATCTCGAGCAAGCGCTCGGTCTCCCACTCGGCCATGTCGTCGCCGTCGTCCTGTTCAGGCTCCGGCGCGTCGACACCAAGCGCTACAGCAATGAGTGGGTCACAGACGTCGTCGCGACCACACAGCCGCGTATCATCAACAGCAAAAGTGACCGATGAAGAGCGCCGCGCGCGCCACCGTGCAGTCCAAAAGCGCTTTGTGCAGCGCAAGAAAGCGGCCGTCGCCCAGATCAAACAGCGCGTCGCAGCGCTCGAGACGCAATTTGCATTGCTCCAAGCAGCTTCGGAGGCTCAGCACCTCGCAGCCGAGAACGATGCGCTCACAGCGCAGTGCATCGCAACGGAAGCGCGTGCTGCAGCTGCTGCAATCGATGACGACGACCCGCTCGCTGCGTTTACGAAACAGATCGAGCTCGTGCGCGAGTTCTTTGTGCCGCTGACGCCTGCTCAGTATGCCTCAATGCTCGAGCGCAACGTCAGCGAGTACGACGCTGCACGGCGTGACGCCTCGACGTATCAGACGTCCGGCCTCACGGTCATGGGCTGGCACGACCAGCGCAAGATCGACGACGCGTCGATCAAGTTTGTCTTGTCAAAAGAGTTTGTAAACGTCCGGGCCGCATCGCTCATGAGCGCGACGTGGCAGCAGCTGCGTGACCCTGCGACGCACGCGCAATTCTTTAGCCCGGCGTTTGTCTCGCGCGTTCACGTGTTGCAGACGCTCAACGATGACGCCGTCGTGCTCCATCGGGCGCTGTACAACCCGCTGACGGGCGGCATTGTCCACGGCCTCGACTTGCTCTGCCGCATTGAGCGCGACGGCGCGTTCGTCATCTTTGAGAGCGCGATCGATGCCAATGCAGTTGTCGCATGTCTCCGCGCGACGCATCACTGGAGCCACGTGACGGTCTCGCATGTGTTTGCCCCAGCAGTGTCGTCGACTGGCGTCGAGAGCTGCGTGTTTCGCCACGGCGGCATCTTGCGCCACTTTGCGCTTGCGAGCGTGCGGTTCTGGCTCATGGAGATGTTTTTCATTGCGCTGCGGTACGAAAGTGCGATGGTCGCGCCGGTGTTTAGCCTCACGGCCGAGTAGTTGGGGGTGACGACGACGCGGGTGAGCAGCGTAGCTCGGTGGCGACGACGACTCGCTACGGCGTCGAGCGACGCATCGATGAGCGCCATCCGACACCACGGGAGATGGCGGTTGCGCTCACTACTGCATCGTACCAAACCAAATCAAACCAAACCGCGTTCAGATCCGGTCGAGACGCATTGTCCGCGTTGAAAGCGCGCGATCGAGCGGCCGCGAATGTACTGACTCGCTGATGCAGCGTCTTGGACGCGGCGCTGCGATCTCGCTCCCACGACTCGACACAGCAGGCACTCTGTGCTTCACAGTCTCGCTTTTTCCGATGGCGATCGCCGAGGCGGCATGTGGTGCTAGGCGAGGAGTCTGCGCACGACTCAGCAGCGTCTGTGCTGATAGACACGCGCTACGTACGATCGGCAGGAACACGTGCGCAATGCTCTCGAGCAGCAGCAGCTGATCAAGGAGCAGCAAGCAGCAGGAGGCGCGTTTAGCTCAGACGCGACACGTCCCACGACCACATCGATTGGTGGAAATACGGATATTTATCGATCGGTCTTACATACGGGTCATTCATATTTTGCTCTGGAATACCAATCGTATGTCACCAAGCTATTTCTTGATGGAGTTAAAATTGGTTGACGTACATATTCGGAATCAAGTAAACCTGACATGAGGATATATCACATATTGAAGTAGTATATGATACTAAACATACGTATCTTCGTATGCCACTCTAAATAGTATGAGATGTCGTTGTTGCTGCTGTTGCTGCACTTGTCAATTTGCCATCATCATGGACAAGACAATGCTGCACGTACTCTCGCCGCAGCTCCAGGCGCTCGTCGAGGCGTCGCTAGGGGAAGCACTACCAGGCCGCTCGCCGACACCACAGCCGCCATCGCTGCCATCGTCGTTGCTGTCGCGGCACACACCACCGTGTGAAGCAGCAGCTCCTTTGCCAGCCGCACGGCACCATGCGAGTGGTGAGCAGCAGCATTCGCAGCTGCATCGCGATGCATCTATCCCGAGTGCTGAGTCGACAGCGGCTGTGGACGATGCACTCGCAATCCGCATTAACACAGCGTCGCTTACAGCACACGCGCAAGACACGACAAACAACGCATCAGCTGCTCCCGTGAAGCTCAACCCATCAGAACTCTTTGGTGCGTCTTGCACGTGTAATGCGTAACCTACGTGTTCGTCGCACTTGTTTTGCTATTGCAAGCGCCTCACATAGGCGTCTCACACTTGCGCTCGCTGTTCACACAGTGCTGCAACACGCCGAGTCGCCTGGTTTTGTCGTGAAAGAGCGCTTCCTCGGCCTCGCAGACGCACTCGCAGCCCGCGACGCACTCGCTGCGTTCGCACAGACGACGGCGCTACGGGACGCAAAAGTCGGACACGGCGCGCATTTACGTAATGAACGTGCGGTGCGTGGCGACCGCATCTGCTGGCTCGATCGACCGCGCGACTTGAGGGACCGCAGCACCGGATCGCTCCACCCAGCGATTGCGCATCTGCTGCAGCGCATCGAGACCGTCGTGTTTGGCGTCAAAGCAGCGCTCGCACCAGCATTCGACATCCGCAACGTCACGTCGACGCAGCTCGCAATGTTTGTATCCGTACTATTCATGCATTTTGGGTTTTATGTATGTACATATGTATATTATTGATGTATCTAGGTGTAGAATGTCGGTAACTGTTGATGTATATATGTATATATGTATATATGTCTGATCATTTATATGGTATCGAAAGAATACACACACACTAGCAGAAGCTCCTTGACTGTATGATGTCTGTGTATCTCTGTGTATGTCGAGTAGCCAGGCGACGGCAGCCGCTTTGTGCGCCACGCCGACACGTATTCAAGCGCTCATGACGACAGCCACACAACGTCCTCACCATCGACCGACCTCGTGCGGCTCGTGACGTGCGTCTATTATCTGAATCGCGACTGGGAGCCAGCGCATGCTGGACAGCTCCGCATCTACGTCAATGGACCATCGTCAGCTTCAGCTGCGACACGCCACTGGGACGTGGCGCCAACGCTCGACACGCTCGTTGTGTTTCGGAGCCGCGACGTCGAGCACGAAGTGCTGCCGACGTTCCACGACCGCATGGCGCTCACGGTCTGGTACTATGGCCGCGCTGCAGCACCGACGACGACGCAGCCACGAACCGACCCGCTCGCACTCGTCAAGAGTCTGTTGGAGCCAGCACGAGCGTTAGCACCGACACCACTACCGAGCGCGGCTGGCGCGGTGTCGAGTACTGCAGCGGCCACACTCGAGGAGGCAGGTATCAGCACGGACACTGTCGCCAACTCCAACACTGTTGCAGACTCGTCGTCGCGTGACACGATCTTCGTCGCGATCCCGAGCTACCGCGACCCCGAATGTCGCCACACAGTCGACGACCTGTTGCGACACGCAAAGTACCCAAGCCGCGTTTACATTGGCATTTGCTTGCAGATCGGTGACGACGACGACGATCCGCGCGCGTATTTTACGGCCAAATACGGACCGGACCAAGTGCGCGTCACGTATTTAGATTACCGCAATGCCGCCGGTCCGTGCGTCGCGCGCGCAGCAGCACAGTCGCTCTGGCGCAACGAGGCGTTCTACCTCCAGATCGACAGCCACATGCGCTTTCGCGCTGGCTGGGACGCGTACCTGGTCGCGCAGCTACGCCAGTGTCCGAGCCCTAACCCGATCCTCACGACGTACCCGCTCGGGTACACGCTACCAAACTGCGTCTCGCGTGACGTGCGGCCGACGCTGCTGTGCGCCACGGGCTTTGACGACCACGGCATGCTGCGACAAGCGAGCAAGACGCTTGCTGTGACGTCATCCAAGTGCGTCTGTGTGTCTATGTTTGTGTGTCTGTATGTATAGCTCTGACTGCCTGACTTGGGTCACTGACTCACTTGCGTGTGTTTGTATGTGATGCCCTACGACCACTACCTATACCAGACCGATCCCATCGGCGTTTTGGGCTGCTGGCTTTGCGTTCGCACCATCGCGCGTCATCACGGACGTGCCATACGACGCAAACCTTCGGTTCCTCTTCTTTGGCGAAGAGGCGGCGATGAGCGCGCGGCTCTGGACTGCTGGCTACGACTTTTACGCACCTGGTGAGACGGTCGTGTACCACCTGTGGACGCGCGCGTACCGCCGTGTGTTCCACGAGCTCGAAGATGCGACGACGTGCGCGTGGCGAACGGCATCACAGCGATACGTCTTGCAGCTATTGCTAGCAAGCGAACCGACCACGTCGGACGAGTCAGACAAGTCGGACAAGTCAGACGATGCGTTCCTGCCAGCTGCCGGTGCGTTTGCGCTCGGGTCGGCGCGCAGTCTCGTTGAGTACGAGAAGCGCATTGGCGTCGACTTTGCGCACCAGCACGTGTCGTGGGCCGCGACGTGGGGCCACGTCGACCCGATGCGCTTTGACCTCGCGGCAGCAAATGCGTCAGCTGAGCACGCACCAGCAACAGTGTGAGTGACGACAGAGCAGTGGCGTCGGTCCTAGTCCGTCAGTTTGTCAGCTGCCAAGTAAGACCAACAACGATCCATGCAACGCACAACACTGTGCTGCGGTCAAGAGCCAGTCAGTCTGTCGGTCATTGACATGTCTGTCGGTCATTCACGTCCGTCTGTCTGTCTAAACGTCCGACGCACTCAGAACTTGCGCACGCGCTCGAGTCGCTCGCGCAGCAGCTGCGTCGTCGACGACGTTGCGCTACTGGTACTACTCGCAATAGCACTACTACTACTACTGACGTCACTGCTGCTATTGCTACTTGCGCGCACGGAGGCTGTGCGGTTCACTGCAAAGTCGTTGAACGACGTAAAGCTCGCGCGGCTGCTGCTCGCGCTCTCGTGCGATTGCAGCGACGACGCGCTGTTGCTACTGCGCATTGTCGGCCGTACTCGCGTGCCGTCGCGTGTCGCATGCGCTGCTGCGGCAACGCCACTCGGTGCAGCACTAAACAGACGGCGCGTTACCGAGTCGTTCGGATCAGTCGCTGCTGCCGACACTGTCGCGTCACTTGCTGACGGCATCTCCGTATTACTACTACCACCACTCGCCGTACTATTGGTACTCGAGAGGTCCATTGCAACGAGCAGGTCGCGCACCGGCGACGGCGTTGGGAGGTCCTGGAGCGCGGCCTCCAAACTGCTGCGTCGCGTCGCCCACAGACTCTCGGCCATGAGCCGCAGCGCCGATTGCATGTTGTCGTTTGCGATCTGCACGGCAAAGAGATCCGTCGACGTCTGCGGGAGCGTCGAGAAGAACGAGTGCATCTGCATGAGGACGCCAAAGACGTCGACGCCCTCGAACGGATGGAGCGCGGCCGCCTGTGCGCGCGTCAGTTGTAACAACAACCGCCCAACGAGCTGGTCGAGCGAGTCGGTCTGCATCAAGTGGTGGAACGCACCGCGCGCGTTGTAATCGCCGACATCGTTTCGCACGATGCGCTGCAACAGGTTCACGACCGACGGCACGACTTCACCGGCTGGGACGTGCTCCGTCACGCCGCGCAGTGCTTTCACGAGCGCTTTGAACAGCAAGAGGAACCGCTTGCGCGTCGGTGTTGATGCTAATGCTACAACGTCGGCACGTGTTGTCGTTTGTCGGGCCGCAAACTCGGCGACGCGCGGGTCAAGCATCTGCGCACAGAGCTCGAGCACAACGCGCTCGACGGCGTACCGCTGGACGCTTGTCGCTGCGTCGCTCCGCAGCAGCAGGTTCAGAATCGGCAGTGCGAGCGACAGCACGTGGATCGCAACTGGCCGTTGTGGGTCAACTGGCTGTCCTGACGGCGTTGCATCCGTAGCGCCAAAGCTCGCGTGCACGAGGTCGCAGAGCTTGATAAAGATGTCGTTGACGTAGTAGCGCAGGAACGCGCGCTCCGAGTCGCCCGACGGCCGATCGATGATCGCGTACAGGCCTTTGAGCGCATCGATGCCGTCGGCGTACAGCGGCGAGCGGTCGTCCACGAGGTCGTTCGTTGCGGTCAATAGTCGATCGATCGGTCGGAGCAGCAGCGCTTCGATCGTATCGTCGTCGTCATTGTCATTGTCGTTGTCGTTGTCGTCACCATCGTCGTGCATGGGGTCGTCAGCAATGCTCAGCGCCATCATGTCGGTATCGTCGCTGACGTCCTGCGGCATGCGCACCACTGCTGCTGCTGCAGGACCAAAGCCATTGCTAAACGGCTTGGCTGCTGCGATCGTCATCGGCAAAGTCGGTGGCATCCGTGGCGGCGTCACAGCCGCACTTCGCACTGGTGGTGGCGGCATCATTGGAGACGCTGGCACAGCACTACCACTACCTCCAAAGCCGAAGCCGGACGACATCGTCGGTGCACTCGCAGTCTCGTGCAGCGTCGTCACCGATCGACTCGCTGTCGCAGACGCTGGCAAGTGCTTGATGCGTGCTGTCAGCAGGTCCATGCCCTGCTGCGTTGTGACGCCCGTAAACCGAAAGAACCGGTCGACGTCGTGTACGCCTACGTCCATGCGCACGTACACAGCGACGAGCGCATTGATCGCCGACTCGCGCAGCTCCTTCTCGTGCGCTGTGACAAACTTGCCAATCTCCTTGACGCACTTCTTGCCAACAGCCGCAACGCCGTGGTTTGCAACAATAAACTCGACAACGTCGATGCACTCGCACCGGCTCCGCGTGTTCTTGCACGTCGTAAAGCACTCGGTGAGGTACGTTGCGTACCGTTCGCGACTGTACACGTCAACAACAAGCTTCATGATGTCGCGAAAGCGCACGCGGAACCGCGGCTTCGACTGCCCGCTCTCCATGAGCAAGTACGGCAGCAAAATCGCAGCTTCGACGTCGTCGAGCGTGTACGATAGCGACCTGAGCAGCTCAAAGAGCTGGACGAGAAAGTCGAGGAGCTTCGCGAGTGCCTGCACGTTGTTGTCGACAATGCGTAACGAGCACCACTTGAGCACGAGGTCGAGCGCTGCAACGAGTTCGTGCGGCTGCGTCGTTGCGCTTGTCATGAGGTCCGTCACGGCTGCGAGCATGCCCTTCTCGAGCGTCGGGGCAAACAGCTTCGCATGGAGCTCATGCGACAAAAACGGCCGCCACTCAGTCTCAAGTTCGCTCTTGCGCATCGCGAGTTCGCTCGCTGACGTTGCGTCAAAGACCCACTTGTTGTGCTGGCCCTTGGCGAGTCGCGAGGCCTTCGTTGCGTTCATTTTGAGCAGCGCAGTCGATGCAGTTGACGCAACCGACGATACGTCGCTGCCGTCTTCCGATCCCTCGGACGGCGCGCGTTCGGACGCAGCAGCGCGGAACGAGCCGGGACGCGTCAGCGACGGTTTGCGCGCACTCGCGACGCCTGGTTTCGACGGCATCGATCCAGCGCGCGCCAAGCGGGCAGCACCTCCGATCGCTGTCCGCGTCGGTGTGCTCGGCACAGAAGGCGGCAACGACGACGTTGTAGCGGAAGCTGCTGGCGCTGCCGCCGACGCATTCTCGGTGTTCACCGACTCGCAGACCTTTTGAATGAGCGGCCGGAGCGTCCGCATCTGCGCTGGTTTGATGTCGCGGCAGCCGGTCGTGAGCACAGCGTCCTGACCGACCGATCGGATCACGTGCGCGAGCACGAGCTGCGCCTTCTCGCGCGCGTCCGACGACTTGTCCATGAGGCACTGGACCGTTGGGACGACGAGTACCGTAAGGTCGAGCTTGCAGTGCTCGAGATGCTCGGCCGCCCAGCCGAGGAGCTCGGCGCGTCCGACCGTGTTGAGCAGCCCTTCGCTCACCGCCGGCAAGAGACTCTCGACGCACGCTTGCGATGTTACGTTGTTGTGACGGACCCACTTGTGCAGCGCGTCGACTGCTGCGGTCTGCATCGTCTTCTTGTTGTCGCCAACGCCACTCACGAGATTCGCACCCAAGAACTTGGACATCTTGGCAATGTCGGCGCCGACGCAGGCTGCCACAACACCAATGACCTGCGCAGCTTTGACTTTCAGGTTTGCATTCGAGTCGCTCAGCCGCGCTTTGAGCGCTTTCAGTAGCTCCTGGACGGCTTTTGTAAACTCGATCGCGCCGCCCGACGCGTCGCACATGCTCTGCACGGCGTCCATTGCAGCAGCGCGCTTCTTCCACGCCGCCATGTCTTCGTCGCACTTCATGTCGGCAAACAGCTCCTTTGTGAGCTGACTACTGATGTCGACGCGTCCAAAGAGCGCACTCGCATCGAGCGCCTTCGCCCCACTTCCACCAGCCTCATCACCATCGGTCTTGACGTGCCGCTTCACAGACGCGAGCGCACTCGATGGGTCAAAGCCGGTCTTCTTGAACTCGGCGTCAACAAGCGCCGCGAGCGCTGGCTTCCACGTATCGAGTGCAAGGATCGGCAATAGCGCTGGCCCGAGCTGTGCGTACATTGCAGCGAGCACAGCGATCGCGCTCGTGCGGACCTTGGGGTTCGACGACTCGAGACCTTGCGCGCCTTTGACAAAGTCAATGACCATGCGCGGACTGCAGACCGCGACGCCAAAGTCCGCGATGCAGTCCGCGAGCACAACGAGCGCTTCAATGTGCGCGAGCGGCGCTTTGACGCTCGGCATGTGGTGCAGCAGACACCCGAGGACGTACGCCGGTCCAACAGCTTCGCACAGCTGCAGCAACATCGTGCGGATCGCTTCCGACGCTTTGCGGTCGCTGATCTTGTCGGCTGCGCTCGGCACGACGTGGCACACGACGCCGCGTGGGAACTTGCCAGCTGCTGACTCGGCAAACGTCCCAACGGCCTGAAACGCGCTCTTGACGACGTTGATGTTACTGTCCTTGAAGTCCTTGACGTGCTTGGACAAAAACACGGTAAGCGCTTCGAGCACGCGCATCGTCATCGCACTGCTGTGCTCGCGCGCAACGGCTTCAAGCTGCTCGATCGCAGTCTTGCGCTCGATCCACTTGGCGCTCGCAAAGCCGTCGACGATCGCTTGCCAGTCGGCGATGTGCAACTCGGCGAGGATGTCGTCGGCCTCTTCCGGCGCGACCGAGATCGCAATTGGCGTATAGTCACCGCCACTGCTACTACCGCCGCCACTCGTAGCAGGTCGACGACTCGCGCCAGCAGCAGCAGCGGACGCGGTCGGTTTGCTCGCAGCCTCAGCGCCAGGCTTGTTCGCGCCAAGTCGCGATGGCAGACCCCCCTTTGCAGGCGGCTTCTTGAGTCCAAGACGCGATGGGGCTGCGGCAGCTGGCGGGCCACTCGACATCTCGACGTCGACGGCCTCCGCCACCGACGTCTTTGCTGCTACTGCTGGCCCACGAGCTGTACTCGCAGCAGCACCAAGTCGCGCTGGTGCAGACGCAGCGCCACCACTACTCCCGACGCTCTGCATAATGGTCTTGTGCGCGCGCGGGTTCTTGCGCGCAAGGTCGTCGACAGTGCTCTGCAGCCACGTCGCGATCTGTGGACTCGCTTGGAGCAGCGTAATGAGCGCGTCGACGCCGGCTTTGCGCACCGTCGGGTCCGTGTCGTCGATCGCCGCAGCAAACAGACTTGCAAAGTCGAGCATGAGCGCCTTGTCGGTAAGACTCACGGCTTGCTTAGCGACGCACCGCGTGAGGAACGCAAGTGTTTGGACACGCGCTTGTGGCGCTTTGTTCTTACTCGCATCGAGCGCAACCTTGAGCTCGTCGAGCATGAGGTCGATGCCCATCGAATGCTGCAGAAACAAGTCGAGCGCGTTGTTCGTTGCGTTCAAGACGACCGATTTCTTGTCCGAGAGCTTCCGCACAAGGTCCGGAAAGTGCGTCCGCGCGTACGGCGTAAACTGCTTGCGCAGGCCGTCGGCGAGCGCGCCAAGGACGTCGATCGCTTTCGCGACGATGTTGACATTCGCATCGTTCAAGAGGATCTTGAGCGTGTTCACGAGCTCGTAGTAGTCGCCAGACGCAAGCTTCGGAACCGGTCCGATGAGCTCCAAGACGATCTTGAGCGCTTCAACCTTCTCGCTCCACTTGGGCAATGCGAGCTTGGCTTTGAACTCGGTGCGCGGGAGCTTCGCGAGCAAGTCGACCGTCTCGGCAAACTCGCGCGGGTCAAACGCGCCGCTAGCACCAGCAGCAGAACTGGCTCCTCCAGCACTGCTGCCAGCGCGTGGACCAGCAGCCGCCGCAGGACGCGCGGCGCCGCGTACAAACTTGGTCGGTGCCGCTTGCCCGAGCACAATGTCTTTTGTCAATGCTTCGTACTCGGTCTGCTGCGCTTGCCGAAGGTTCGCGACAATGTCCTGCACGAGCGCCGGACCAGTCCAGCGATGGATCTCGGCGACAATGTTGAGCGCGATCGGCCGCACGCCGTTCACGGTCGACTCGCACAGCGCTGGGAGCGCAGCTTTGAGTGCTGGCAACGGCACGACGCGGGGACCAAACGCTTTGAGCGCATCGAGCAGATTCGCACAGCACGCAGGCGGGACCTTGGGCTTCTTGTTCTTCGTACCGTCGATGAGCGCTGCGACTGTATCGTCGGCAGCACCAGCTTCGATGAATGCAGTCACGACCTCTTCGCAGCTCTTGACGACGCCGGGGCGGCTCGAGAAGCCTTTGTCGGTCAGCTTCTTCATCACGCTCGGTACGACGCTCTTCTGGAACGGCGTGACGTGGAGAGCGTACGCGAGCACAGCGTGGACACCAGCTTCGAGCGCGCTCGCGTTCGCGTCGTCGCACATCTTGGGAAAGAAGTCGACGAACGGCTCGACCGCGTCCGCGCGCACACCCGGACGCTCGCAGTGCGCTTTGACGTGCTCAAACGCCTCTTTTCGGAGCTTCCAGTTCTTGTCCGCGAGCTTCGCGACGACGTCGTCGACCGACCAGTCGGACGCAGAAGTTGGCGTGTCTGCAGTGGCAACTGCGACTGCGACTGGTGCTGGTGGCGGCATGACTGGTGGCGGCACGACTGGGGCTGGGGGAGGCAGTACAGTCTTGCGGACCGACGGTACGGGCGGCGAGTTGGTCATGCGGCCGAGCGTTGCTGGTGGCGGTTGTGGCAGTACGTCACTGGTCTCATCGCCATCACCCTCAGCATCGGCGTCATCGTACGTAATGTTCGATGAGATCGACTTGGAGATGCTCACGAGCATCGCCGTGTCTTCACCGGCGCAGAGACTGCAGCGACAGCTCATGTTGCGGAGACAGACGTCGGTGCCAGATGGCGGCGGCCGCTTGATCGCAACAGGTGCTGGCGGTGGGACGGTAGCGGTTGCTACTGGCGGCGGCACCTCCATGACGTGGTCGACTGCCGTTGGAACTGGGGCTACTAATGGCGGTGCAATGACTGCGACAGGCGGCACGTCGCTACTCGCCATGACAACGTCGTCGTCGACTGCTGGCGCGCGCTTTGCGACAAGCGGCCGGCGCGTTGGAAGCGCCGACCTACGCTGCGCTGGAAGCGCCGACTTGCGCTGGGTCGGCAGTGCCGACTTGCGCGGTGCAGCTGCTGTTGGCTCGGTCTCGGCTGTTGTTACAGTTTCTGCTGCTGCTGGTGGCGGTCGGGCTGGCAGCGCCGACTTGCGCGCTGTTGGGATCGGTGGCGAGTTGGTCATGCGGCCAAGTGTTGCAGATGGTGGTGGTGGCTCATCAATACGCTCGCTCTCGTCGCCGTTCTCGGCATCGTCGTACGCGATGTTCGACGAGATGGATTTCGAGATGCTCACGAGCGTTGCGATGTCTTCACCTGCGCACAGGCGGCATGTGCAGCTCATGTTGCGCAGACACACGTCCGCCATCGTGCTACCGGTTGTTGTGCAGTAGTAAGAGGCCTAGCGGCTGCGAGAGAGTGGTCGTGAGTGGGTTGTTGTTGCAGCTACTGCGCGCGCTGCAGATGTGTACAGAAGGGGGAGAAAGGTCGTCCACCAAGCGCCGCCGATATCTAGCACGTGCACGCACACGTACGTACGTGTGTGTGTATCGATGTCGCGGTGGCTGTGCACGCGCAGGAGGAGGAGCTTGTGGTGATAGCGTCCGTGGCGTCGAGCAACAGCGTGGGCGCTTCTCGTTGCTTCGCTCGCAGTGTCGTGGTCGATTGGGTTTGCTGCAAGTTTTGAAAGCGTGAGAATGGCGTCGTACTTTAGCGAGTCAAATGCACATTTCGATGCAGCACATCGTACTTATGCGAGTCATTTCTGTTGATTCATATTTGCCTCGCGCGCGAAACGCGCATCGACAGTCGAAAGGCGCTCGATTGCAACAAGTGACTGCAGTGCATCGCTCTGCATACGTGTGCGTGTGTTGGCATCTGCGCCCCGTGGGCGCGCAGCAGCTCATGGCAGAAGAAGCAGTGACGACGACAGACGAAAGTGTGGCGGCCGTGCACGCAGCCTCGCTGCTCGAATGGATTGCGTTTTATGGTGACAAGCACAACGAGCAGCAGCTGCAACAGCCAACGCAGTCATCAGACCGTATTCGACGTGAGCTGCATGCGCAGCACATCGTGCACGCACTCGAGATGCTCCTCCAGCGCGCGTACGTTTGTTCGTTATCGCCGTTGCGTCTTGTCGCACAAGGTTGTGCTGCATTGCGAAGTGTTAACGAGCAATAGTACTGACGACACGCTGCAATGCACACAGACTCCCGCTGCTATTTGCAGGCGCGCAACAGCAGCAGCAAAGCGACAACGAATGGACAACCATCCTGTGCGTACTTGAGCAGTTCTACGAGGTACGAACCAGCCATCTACCTGTCGATTGCGAATCGATTGACTAACTCATGCTGTCGCCATGTCCACGCTCTTCGCCTCTCGATCGAACAGACGCCGCTCGATGTCGATGCGTCACAGCTGCCGCCAATCGAGTCTAGCGATTCCATAGACGCCACCAGCTCGTCGACGACACCTGCTGCGCTCGCGCAGCTGCTCGCGCTTGCGCTCGGCACTGCCGTGCAGTGCGACGCCAACGCGACGTTTGTGCGCGACATCTTGACAATGCGCGGCGCAGTACAAGCGGATCTCAAAGTCGTGATCGAGAGCGTTCTGGCGGCGTACAGTAGCGCAAACGAGCCCGACGATGATGCAGTCAGTGACGCTGCTAGTGTGCCGCGAAGCGACGCTGCGACCGCATCGCCACTGACGCAGTGCGAAACAGTGCGAGAGGACGACGCTTTGCTCACAACGTCACCTGCTGCTGCTGCGACGCCGCTGCACGTGTCACGAAACGCTGCGCTCGAGCGACTGCGACGCGAGAACGAGTTTCTCCGCGACGAGAGCGTACGTTTAGCTGGTCGGTCGATTTACCGCTTCTGTCTATCTGCATAACTGCGAGTCTCTGCATTTGCATATCCATGAGTCAATGTCTCCAACACGCTTCCATACTCACGACATGGACCCTCGCGATGCCACTTGACTCGGATTCTCGCTATCCATAGACCCGCGTCGCGAGTGCGCTCGAGGCTGTAACAACCAAAACGCAGCACTTGGAAGCCGACAACCGCGCGCTCGTCGACGCCGTGCAGCAATTGGAGCTGCAGCGCGAAGTCGACGTCCTGCGCAAAGAGCGCACCGTGCGTGCGATGTACGACGACCGCATATCGGCGCTCGAGCGCGACCTCTGCGCTGCGACTGCGCAGCTGCACGACGTCGCGCGCGTCACAAGCGACGCAAACGCGTTACGCGACGAAGTCGATGTACTGCGGCCTATTGCGAATCGCGCTACCAAGGCCGAAGCGGCCGTCGCGACGTACAAGCGCAAGCTCGAGGACCTCGCGGGTGTGCGCGAGACGCTGCGGGTGCGGACGCGCCGCGTCTGTTCGACTGTGTCTGTGGGTATGCAAGTGACTCAGTGACGAGCTGACGATGTGGCTCGTTGCTCGCGCTGTTTGTTTGCCGGTCTATTGCAGCGTGTCGAAGCCGCGAATGCTGAGTTGACAGCGACGACACTATCGCTCGAGGCACAGCTCGCAACGGCCGCGACGCTCCAGCGCAAACTGAGTGACGCGAAAGCAGCTAACACAGCAATCGTACGAGCAGCTCCTGAGCGCATGTATACGAGACGTACGTGTAGTGGCACTTCTGACGTCCTGTGTGTCTATGTGTGTCATGTCTCGCCAGGAGTTTCGCGTCTCGGAGCTCGAAGCGCTGCTGCGTCGACGCGACTATGAGCTCGAGCGCATCGGCACCGAGTTGGACGCGTCGCAGACTGCGCTACGTGAAGCGACAGCGTTAATCGCGCAGCTCCAGACCGCACTCGATGCAAACGCCCTGGCGCCACATGCGCTGGTATCGATCGATACGACGGACCATGCACTCACACACGGTGTGAGCGAGTTCAATCCCGAGCTCATGCAGCGCCTCGCGCGGCTCGAGCATGACAACGCAACGCTGCGCAGTCAAGTGGACAGCGCTACCGCTGCGTGCGTCGACGAGCTGCGCGACGCAGTCGCTGACGCAATGCGCCTCAAGCAGTCGTTCGAGACGCGGTACTTTTCGACTGAGCGCGATCGCGTAGCTGCTGTCGCACAGTGCGAAGCGCTCACGCAACGCGTCACCGACAGCGCAGCACGAGAAGCCGCAATGACGTCGCAGCTCAATCAATGTCGTGCCGATAACGACGCGTTGCTCGAACAGCGAGCAGCACTGAACGAGGATGTGCAATCACACGAGATTGAGCGCTCTAGCGCACACCAAACGATCGCGCAGCTCGAGTTGCAATGCTGCGACCTGACGCGAACGCTCGAGACGCGCGATGCTGAGACCAAAGCGCTCGAAGCGTCGCTACGTGCAGCGACAGTACGGTCCGAGCAGCTCACACGCACACTCGCAGCGCGCGACGTGCGTATCGATGCGCTCGAGACTGCGATTGCGAGCCACACGGTAGAGCTCGCAGTGCTCTCAGCGCTGTTTGGCGGAGCGTTCGAGGCGAAAGAGCAGCTCGCGACTGCGCTGCAGCAGTGTTCGGACGCAGCGCAAGCGACTCAACGCAACTTGGAGATGCGGCTGCAAGACGCACAGCGCGCACACAGCGACTCGCTTGCGCACATGACCGACGCTGTGACCGCTAAAGCCACGGAGCTGCAGCAGCTGCGTAACAGCATACACGAGCGCGAGCGCGACTACGCAGCAGCGACAGCTGCGTTGCGCGCCGAGCACGCAGCCGAGCAGGCGATGCTGCGTGACGCCATGGCGGCGTATCAGCAGCAGCACAGCGTCTCGGACGCCGAACGTGCGGCGGCATTCAGCACTTTGCAAGCGAGTGCGGACGCGTGCGAGGTGATGCTCAAAGCGACGATCGCGAGCCAACTCGACGCGAATCGGCAGCTGAGCGGCCGCAACCGCGCGCTCAAGCTCGAGCTCCAGCGCCGCGTCGCTGCTATTGCCGCACTCGAGACTGCAGCTGCGCGGCTCGAGTCGAAAGTGTTGTTGCTCGAGCGCGAGCGCGCGCACGTTGCGAGTCAGGACGAGCGCAAGCGCGAGAGCGAGCGAGACGACGCAAGTGCTGCAGCCCAGCTGAGTACGCAGCTCGCGCTGGTTGTCGCCGAGTTGGAGGCGCTGCAGCGCGCACACAGCGCCGTGCAGACGCAAGTGCGTGCGTGTCGGTCGTGCAGTCGCGACGAGAGCGATAGCAGTGTTGCCTGTGGTGGTGCGGCTGGCCGTGTGACCGCGACGGGGTCTGCTGCAGCGAGCAAGTCGTACTACGTCGACCGCATTCGCGCCCTTGAGCAGCTCAAGCAGCAGGACGAGCACAAGCGCCGCGAGCTGCTGCTCGTGAACTCCAAGCTCGTGCAGGAACAGCGGCAACTGCAGTCGCGTGCGAGTGCACTCGGACGCGAACTTGCGGAGTTGCGCGAGCAGATGAACCGCGTTTTGTTGCGTGACGAGCGACGTCGTAACGAGAGTGACAAGCTGCGTGAGCGACTCGCGACGCTCGAAACGATGACGCGACTGCCAACGAATGCTGCTGATGCTGCATCAACGACCGAGTCGCCGTGCTTGAAGCGACAGGATATGCTGTTGCTGCCTGACAGGGCTGCATCGATTGCTGGCACTGCGGGACAGAGTCCAACGAGACGCGACACCGTCAACGACGTAAGCACTCAAGCTGGCGCGTCGCACGACGAGAACACGGCACCAAATGGGCGTGTGAGTCGGAAGCGCAAGGTCGATAGCCGCGACGTGCAGACGTGCGACCGATCCCGTGACACGGAGGCGAATGAAAATCTGCAGCTACACGAGACGCACGCGGTTGCGACTGCTGTGGACGCAGCGCGTTCAGACGCAACGCGTGTCGGTGCCAAACGCCGGATGCCGCGCTTCCTATCGACTGCTGACGTGCAGTCGGACGCTCGGTCTGGCAGTAGCGAGAAGCCGTCCGAGTGCCAGCAGCAATAGTGGCGGATCGATCTGCGGGTGTACACTCTTGACTCACCATGTGAACGTCTAATAGTGAATGCTATAGCGAGCGAGACAAAGAGTCTCGTGTGCTTATGCGCGTGTTGTGTTGTGTGGATATGGCCATGGCAGTTCGCTTACACTGGTATGTCCAGGTGACGAGCGTCTGCGGATCGCGGATGTTGCCATGTTTGTCGCTCTGTTCGCTCCGAATACGCTGGGTGTCCTACAAGATCGCACGACTAAAATAGGACACGTTTCCGAGAATAGTGAAGCCCACGAAATAGTGCGAAACTACGAGTACACTAACTAAAACACTATTTTCAGATAGTATGTGAAGATACAGTCGTAGACTTGCAAACTGTAAATATGTATGCTTAATTGATGACACAACAACAAAAGGCACAACATCACAAGGTCAGTCTCACACAACAACAAGAGCCAACGCAATGGCACTGAGCTGCTTGCAAATCCGAGCGCGCGATCCCATGACATCACCGCTGTTAATTGTGTCGTGCGTGCCGGCGTCTGTCCACAAACCAATCTGGGCGAAGGCCGAGAACCTGCGGCTGTCGCGGACCATCAGGTCGTGCAAAGCGCGCATCCTCATCAACCAACAACTTCGCCACCGAAGCGCTCACGCAGTTCAGTGCGTGCCGATCACACTGATTTGCTGCTGTATTGCTGGCTAAGCACTCGCTCGCTTGTGCTGGTTCTTGCGAGCTTCCCGCTGATACAAGCACAAGCACGACCGATTGGGTGCGGGCACCGGATGAGTCCAGTGTGATGCCGTAGGGTTCCCGCACAGTCGAGCTCGCCATTACGCGCAGTCGAGTCGAGTAACGACTGCAGTAGTGGATGGCAGCACGCTGCTACGACCGCTAAGACACAGCAGCAGCAGCAGCAGCATGAAGCTGCCACACGACGGCAGCGGCAGCAGTGGCGGCGCGACTGCGCGTGAGAGCGCGAGTCCGCTCGACCCGATTGCAGCCACTGCGACGCCGTCGCGCTCGACCGCGATCGTGCTGTCGTTCGACGAGCTCGCAGCGCTCGACCTCGACGTCTATGACGATGACACGCGCTCGCGTCGGTCGCAGCCGCCATTGCTCGACTTTGCGTACGTCCACGCGCTGTCGCTCACGCCACCGCCGCTCGGCGTTACGACGACTCACGACTACCAGCACATGCAGCAGCACCGCAACAACTGCAACGACTTTACGAGCGGCATCGGCATTGGTGGCGAGTTCTTCCATCTCCAGACAACGGGCGCGCTGCGTATTGGCGGGCCAGTCGCACTGCTGTCGCGTCAGTACGGCGGCTACGCGCTGTCCGCTGCGCTCTCAGGCTACATATACGTGATGCTCGAGTTCGTGCTTATGCGGATCGCTCCCGTCCACCTCGGGTTGCAACCCGACACTGCGTTCGGCTTACGCGACTTGCTGCATCTCCAGTGGTCAGTCGTGCTGCTGCTTGGACTGCTTTCGGACGCGCTTGCACCGTGCGGCTTACGTCGCAATGCGTACATCGTTGGCGGCTGGACGCTCGTGAGCGCTGCGTTCAGTGCACTGTACGCACTGACGCTGCTAGCGACCGATGCCAACCCGCCGTCAGCAGCTGCGAGCGCAATGAGCGCAACGTGCATTGCCGGTGCGATGCTCTTCCTCGTCGTGCTCACGAACGCGACTGACATCCGCGTCGTTGAGCTCGCGCAGCAAGAGACACTCGCAACACGCGGGAAGCTCGTTGCGACGTACCAGATCCTGCGCATTGGTGCGCAAGTCGTCGCACATACATTGATCAAGACACTTGCGCCAGTGCGTGCAGGGCCAGTCGCTGGCAACGTCGTGATTGCGCTCTCGCCACGCGAAACGCAGCTGTTCGTACTGCACCTCGTAGTGCTCGCACTCGTGCCGATTCCGTTCGTGATACACCACGCATTCGAGGCTCGAGTCCAAGACCAGGCAACGGAGCGCGAGACGGCATGTGTCCTAGATCCGGAACCCCGGCGCCGTCGTTGTCCTATTTACTGTACGACACAGTTTCGCGAGACGTGTCGCCAGTTTCTACGGAGTGCGCAGCAGCAAGCTGTGTGGCAGCTCGTTGCGCTCAACTGCGTGCTCTACTTCTTCTCGTTCCTCGAGCCGCGCGACGTTGCGCGTGCGCTCGCACTTGCGCTCCAGCAGCCACCGGACAATCGCCTCACGCAGTCGCTCTGTGCGGACATCGCGTTCGTCGCAGTGCTCGTTGGCTGGCGCATCGGCGGCGGTGTCACTGCAAACTGGCGCACGTGCGTCACAGTTGCAGTCGTCAGCGGTGCACTCGTGTACGCCGCCGGCAATACGCTCATTGCGCTCCACGTTGCGCGTGACCAGCTGTGGCTGCCAGTGTTACAGGCAGTTCTAAAAGCGCCGTTCCGTGTCCTACTATTATTTTCCGCGTTTATTCCGACCGTCGAAGTCGCGCAGCTCGGGTCCGAGGGTACGATCTTTGGGCTTTTGAGTTCGTTCCAGAGCGTCGTCAAAGTGCTCGGTGACCAGCTCGCGGACGCGGTCGCTGCACGTGTGGGCACGAACGTAGCGATTGACTTGAAGGCTGTTGCTACGATGACGCCAGGGGCCACAACGCGCGTACTCTGCTGGGTCTATTGCGTCACGGGCGTCAAGCTACTTGCATTGCTTGCGCTCTGCTTATGTCCGCGCCAAAAGCTCGACGCACAGCAGCGGCGCATCTACGGCAGCTACAGTCGTTCTGCGCTCATTGTCTTTTTGTCGCTCTATGCGCTCAGCTACCCGTACGCGAGCTACACGCAGTACGCCGCGCTGCACATATAGTAGGACAAGTATGTGGAGTGATTTCTGTGTAGTGTCCTAGTTGCTGGTGTCTTAATTGTAACATATTGCAAATGCGAGTCGATTTGTTGTACATCTCAGTCAATCGTAACACAGATCGACATCACTACACTTCAAGACAACGCCGCACACCCGTACACGAGTTCCATGCAGAACGCTGCGCTGCACGTGTAGGACAATGTGTGGTTGTCATTATTGTCGTGAGTTGCCGTATAGATCGTAGTATGTCCTGAATATATTTGCAATCACGAACACAGTTAAAACCAGTGCTATCCAGATCATCCTATTATGGTCGTACTTGCATCATGTAACACGTATCATTGAATCCATAATGCACCTCAGTCTATTAAGCACCACGCGGTACTCGCCACCACTACGATTCGACGGTATAACGACGACTCTTACGCTTCGCTTCATGCAGCTCTAGTTGTACGCTACAAACTCGCCGCGCACCAATTCGATCGCTGCGACGGCGAGCAGCGGCGTGCCGCGGTCGCTCTTTTTGCAAAATCCAAGGACACGCACGTCGTCGCCTGGGTGGAGCAGCTGCAACACGTCGTGGTAGTGCGCAGGCGACCACGCGAGTTCGTGGAGCTGCAGAAATGCCTGCAGCGGCGCACTCGGCATATTGCGTGCTTCATCAACGACGACCGCGCCATTCGCGTCTGTACTCGAACCAACTGGTGCAAGCGACACGAACGCCATGCCTTTGCTGTAGCGCCGCACGTTTGTAATCTGCGCGACGACGTCGACGTACGTGCGGTCTGCAACAATACGTGCGTCGATCTCAGCAGCTTGTGGCGCGAGTGCGAGCACTTGCGGAACCGACAAGTCCGATAACACGCGTGTCCCAGCAGCTGCGAGTGCTTGACGCACTGCTGTCGCATCGCGTGTCAGTGCCTGCTGCAGTGCAAGCACAGCGTCGCGGGCGGCCGTGTGATGCGCAAGTGCTTCAGCAGCGAGGACGCGGTCGACGGCGCTGCGATGGATCCGCTGGCAGCAAAACACAAACGTAAGCGCGTCGTCGCGCTGTGCGCGGTCTGCGAGCGCCCACGACGCAACACGCGCGCGTGGCGGCACCGCGACGCTCTCGATCTCAAACTGCAGCGCTTCGTGGCTTAAGAACTCCTTCTTGCGCCAGTTCTTGCGCGGTGTGACGCACACGAGCAACAGTGGTTGCATTGACGCCATTTTAGGACCATCCAACATTGTAGGACCAGTTGTCCTAGAATAAATTGTTGTCGTAGCAGCAGCAATGCGGTACACGAGCACACACAGCTGACGAAACAGCGGTGCGTTGCGGCTCTCACCACGAAAGCCGCAGTAGACGAACCGATGGTCGACGACGCAATCGAGACCTGCGAACTGTGCGTCGGCTGCGTCAAACGTCACGTCAAAGCTGCTTGCACCGGCCGGGTCGTCGTCGTCATTGCCGATCGGTTCGTGACTGCCGTTAGCAGCGCACACTGCGATTTGCAGCCAGCCCTCATGACGTTCAATGAGCTGTTGTGACGCGCTATTGCTGCTGTCTGCGAGCGTGAGCTGAATGAGCGGCACGCGTAGTGCGTCGATGCGGTCCACACTAGTACCACCACCAACATCGTCGTGTTGCGGTGCACCGAGGACGTACACGCGCGTCGTTCGCCCACGCAACAGCAGACTGCGTGCAGCGGTGCGACTTGCGTCCGTGTCGAGCACTAGCACGTGCTGCGGGCTCTCGAGTCGCGCGAGCAACTCGACTGGCAGCTCCCGGCCAGCCGTCGCGACCTGCTGCTGCTCAGCCAATTCGCCTGCTGCTGACGCTGCGAGTGACCGCTTGAAGATCTCTAGGACATGCACGCGCTTTGCAATCGTCGCAGCAGCGCTCACAGCCATTGAATCGTCGTCGCTAGCTTCAGCTGCCAAGTCGCTATTGACAATGTCATCAGCTCTCACACCGTCGGCTCGAAACGTCTTGCGAACGCACACAGTCGCTTCAGTACTTGCAATGACCGGTGACGCGTCGCTGCTGTTGTCACTATTACTATTGACCCAGAGCCGCACTTCGCGCTTGTCCGAGAGCACGCTGTAGTCGTCGTACACGAGATCCGGTGGCCGTCCAAAGAGCGACTCGTGCTCGCGGAACCAGTTGCAGCACGGCAGCGTCACGACCGCAACGATATGGTCAGCAACAACAGCGCTCAATGCCTGTGCGAGCGTCACGTGCGCGTGGACGAGCACGACGATCGCGCGGCGCAACGTGATGCGGACGTTCTCGATCTTGTTGCGCACGACAACGAGGTTCGTGATTGTCTCCCACCCGCGCGATCGCTATGGTTGTATAGTGATTGATGCAATAATGAGTCCAGTGTCATAACAGCCGAGCAGCTACATATTCTGTAATTACTTTTGAACATACCTCGGACGATCGAAACTCCATGGCTGGGTCGATGCTAAAGCTCTTCCAGTGGCGCAAGCGATGCGCAAACATGGCGGCGGTGCGGGCTGCATGGATGGCAGGACAGTAAACAGGAGAGACATAGAGCGTTAGAGCTGCTGCATCCATCAATCGAGAGAGCATTGCATGCACAAGGACGTACGCGTGCTGCCGTCGCCGACAACGACGATGCCGTCGGCTTTGTCAGATGCGTCGCGCATAGTCGACGCGCTCTCGTGCTCATCCTGCAGCACGTACTTGCGCACGGCATTGAACACGCCCATGCTCTAGTGCATCCAACACACAGCCACAGATACGCAGTGCTTGCAATCGTGAGTCATCTGCACGGATGCTGTCGCTGCCATCCATTCGTAGCAGCCCGCACCTCGGTGATCTCCTTTGCGTCCGGGTACAGTTTATGCTCGAGCAGCGCTGGTGCGCACTGGAGCTTGCCGACGAATTCGTTCAGGTACCGCAGCGACACTTCCGGCTCGCGCACTGCAGCAGCAGCAGCAGCGTCAGCGTCGGTAGCGTCATCGCCGTGCGCAGCAGGTAGCGCGTGCCAGCGCGAGACGTGGCGCTTTGGTTCGAGCGCTGCCATCCGAGTCAAATGTCGGATTGATTGTCGTGTGGTCCCAATTGTCAAAATTCAGCATTTTATTTGTACAGTATGAAATATATGGTTTGAATGCTAAAATGTAAGTTTTTGAGGCTATTGGATGTCACAAAAAGCGTACAGTTGATTGACACATGCAACAAATCGAATGGACGTTTGTATTCACACTCATATTCATAATAATCAATTGCTGGCAGTCAACGCCCTCAAAGCGACAGCACTGAGTATAGCACTACGACGCCTCGGGTGTCCACAGCACGTGCGTCTTGCGCGTCGTCGTGCTTGATGCGACGCTCCGGAAGCTCGCAGCAAAGTCGGCGACTGGATCCGAGTCCGACTCGCCCGAGCCAGCTGCAGATACAGCGTGACATAAACAGACCTTGTCAGCGCTTCTCGATTCATTTGGTAGCCATACACTCACACAGAAGTATAGCGTATAGTGTATACTATACATATACGTACTCGATGACGCGTGCGAGTGCGTGAACCGAAGCGACGACGCAGACGTCGTGAGCGATGTACGTTCGACGAACTCGCGCGCGGCGATCGTGCGTGCGCTCGTGTTGCGCGCGATTGTGACGCAGAGCGCGCAGAAGCAGAGCGTCTTCTGGATCACGCCGTCGGCTGTTACTTCGAGCGTGAGTTTGCGACTCACTTTGCAATTCGAGCACACGAGCTGTTGCAAATCGATCAATATGGCAGAGTAAGTACTTGTCGGTTTGTAACCGAATAGCGATTTGTGACCATTTGGAACACATCCATACACAAACGCACCTTGCGGCAGATCATGCACGTCCCGCGGCTGCTGCTGACGCTCAGTCGCGACTTGCAGCCGCCGCCACACTCGCTGTTGCTCGCTGCGAATGCGTACTCGTCATACAAACTCG
Organism: Globisporangium echinulatum; assembly: GCA_023336405.1. Taxonomy (NCBI): domain Eukaryota; phylum Oomycota; class Peronosporomycetes; order Pythiales; family Pythiaceae; genus Globisporangium; species Globisporangium echinulatum. Next base: position 3,183 of record JAADWX010000200.1, on the reverse strand, counting down.
CACTGTCGCCATCGTTACAAATCCACAGTGTAAGTATCCAGACAATCCTATTTGGTACAAACGCAACTTATCGGCCCACTCACCTCTGGCGCCGCAGCCGCGCAGCGTCCTGCGTCATCCACACGAGCTTCTTGCTGAGCGACGCTTCGATCGTTGCGCTCCCAGCGCGGACCATGCCGCGAATGATTGGTTGTAACACCGCAAAGTCCGGGACGTCGCCCATGGGCGTGAAGAAGCCCTTTTGAAACAGCTCGACGCGCTCGTCGTCGAGCTGCCGCTTGACAAACACGAGCGAGCCGTACGCGCGCTCGATCTTGTACTGCGTGAGCGGCCGGAGCTCGGGGATGTCGATGGAATGCAACACTGTATAGCCGATCCGATCGCCCTCGCGCGACATTGTCGTGCCAGTCGCCATGAGCAAGACGCTGTCGCGCCGTCGTACGATTGGCCCATACGTTTGGCTGTAGACGTACCACACGACGCCGCTGAACCGGAATGGCTCATCGAGACTGGGTGATTCAAGCGTATGCAACACCTTGCTGTCGTCGAGGTCGTCGTCGAGGTACGACGAGCGCATGCGGAGCGCATTGTCCGAGTCGGCGAACGCGCCGTACATCGTGTCGTTGAGCCGCCCGCGGATTGTCCCGTGGGCGAGCAGCGTCGGGATCGGCCACTTGGCTTTGATGAGGGTGGTACTACCGTCCGGTCGCAGGAGAGCTTTCTGCGTGCATGTGTACCAGTCGTCGTCACTCAGCGCCTTGGTGTTGCGCTCTTTGTAGACCGTGAGGTCGTCGTGGCGATGCACAGCTTTCCACTCGAGCGGATCGAGCACGGACGTGAGCATCGGCTCGGACGCGCGCGGGTCGAGCGGCGGCCGCGTGCGGTACTCGGCAAACTCGGCGAGCGTCTCGCGCACGAGCGCGTGCTCGAGTGCGAGGAACTCCAGGCGCTGCTCGGTCGAGAAGCTGAGCTCGCGTGGGAAGTACCGGTCGCACGAGAACTTGGGCATTGTGTATGGATTTGAGTATGTAAATGTGTGACTGTATGGGGCTGTGTGCGAGTAGCTCTTGGCCGTCCCGCTGTGGTTGTGACTTGGGCCGTTCGTGAGTGGGAGCGCAGCAGCGTTCAGCGCGCGCCTTGCGAGTGGTGCAGACAGCGAGTGGGCATTGCTGCTAGCAAGCAAACAGGCAGGCAAACAGGCAGGCAAACAGGCAGGCACGTGGGGATGCGAAGTCGTCGCTTTGCGCAAGTGTGTGTGCAATGCCGCCAGTGCCGCTCGATCGATCGTGCTTGATCGAAGCTGCTGCTGGTGCTGGTCAAACAATCAGCGGTGCACCACTGGGTTCAGCGCCTCTACAGAGAGAGGTTCCATCATCGCTTGCTTTTTGCGACCAGCTTGTCGAAAGGTGCTGCAAGTCGCATTGGATTCTCGCAGATCAATACAACTTACAACATAAAATCGCGATTCGAATTCGAAACAAGTTACGGAGACCATGCAGTCTGTATTGCACAATCCTGTGCTATCCACGCTCTCTCACATAATCATCAGCAAATGACTGATACATTAGCGATGATCACTGCCGATATTGATACCATAGAAGGAGACAGCGTACAATCGCGCGACACCTTCGAAAATGACCGAATCTGTGGGAATTTTCGGTCCAGCATGAACGAACGCACTTGCTCGTTGATCGCTCCAGCTCGACTCGACCGTACGACGACCACACTGTGCATTCGCCCTGCGTGCTGTTCACCTCGACGACAGCAGTGACGCTCAACTCGTAGTGCGTCGCTCAGCGAATGCAATGCGATCAGCACTCGGCCCGCGTGGATCTGTGGAACGAACGCAACAGCCAGTCTGCTCTGAATACCACCAGACTACTAGTATGATCGCCAAGGTGGACTGGACTGCGCAAGGCTAGTACGAAGTCGGCGCGCTTCCTGGATGCACATGCGTGCAGCGCTGTTCTGTAGCTGCGCGACTGTCGATCGGTCTGAGCAAGCGAGGTGTGGCACGTCCAAGCGTAACGCGATCGCTGTGGTTCGTCTCGATGGCACGAGACTGCCTTATCCGTTGGGTGATTGACGTCTATCGCCTGTATGATGCGTCGCTGACTGAGTTATCGTTAAAGTCGGGTATCGAGTCTGCTGGGTGTCCGTACTGGTCGCAGTCTAGTAGCTGCTCGTGTTTTGGTCGCTCTCGTGACTGCGAGCCCATTGTCGTTGTAGTGTCGCCGGACTTCTTGTTGTGCTCGCACCGCACGTACCATCATGTTGACGTCTAGTCATAGCATGCTAAGCTCTACAAGTTCCAGGTAATGAAGCTCTGTGACGTCACGACGCACAACGATGAGCACACGTTTCATTTCAGTATCAGCCACGACGTCTAGTACACGCAGCGTCGTTATCACAATGTCTGCTTCTGATCACTGCTGGTAATGACCAAGCTGAAGTTTCTGTTATGACTGCAGTTGATAACGCGTCTCGTGTGCCGCGACGTACTAGCAAGCAGCCGAGCTCGACCTGACGGATCCGAAGCTCGTTTGTGCTCACAGAAATCGACATGCTGTCGCCATCTCCAGTCGCTTGCTTGCTTGCACGACATCGTCGTTCGTGACGTTGCAGTATTAGTATGTGCGTTCCTTCGTCGTAAGCGTCGCGTACTGATACTAGTGTGTTCCGTAAGCAGCACTGGGCGCGTGAGTCCATGGACCAACAACCAACCAATCGACTCCGACTCTGCAAAGATCGTGGACTGCCACGAAGCGTCATGCCATGGCGCCAGTGGAGCAGCAAGAAGCAAGAAGGCGACCTGGAGCGTCGCGTTGATGCGTGTCAGACGACGCAAGTAGATCTTTCTGCGGTGGCGAGTCAAACACCCCAAAAAGATCGCTTGGTCGGAATGCTCAGTCTGCCCGGCTGCCTCAACGACCACTTTGAGATCTCGGCTGCTACGCTCACTTCGTCGCGATGCGTGACTGCCAAACGTGCTCGTTCCTGCTACTTGTGCTGCTGCTCGCACTTGCGACGACAGTGTCAGCGCATCGCGCAGCTCATGCGCCGCTCTTTCGCCTCGATAACGACGCGATCGCAAGCGACCTCGACTTTGACTTTGAACTCGACCTCGACACTGACACGCGCGACAATGGACAACACCGCAGTCGCTTTGAGGAGATCGAGATC
>JAADWX010000199.1:0-33634 GCA_023336405.1 Globisporangium echinulatum | reverse complement strand
TCCTTGAGCGTCATGCGTGCACGCAGGCGCGGACACACAAACACATCAATGCTCGCCACAACGTGCTGCAGTGCAGCAACCAGCACATGCTTGCGACACACCACGTGAACACACGTGAGTACGCGCAACGGGCCAAGTGTGCTGTTGGATTGCAATGAGTCATTGGTACAGCTGCTGTTGCTCTCCATGGTCGAGCCGAAAGTGCTGTTGGCGTTGATGAGATTTGTGCTGGTGTGTTGCTGCGAGTGGCGGCTTCTTGGCAAAAACGATCGTGAGCGCGTGTACTCGCACAGCGCAGCAGCAGCAGCAGTTGTAGGGCTCTGCGAATGGCGTCGTCACAACACACAGTTGCTGCGAGTGGGACATCTGACTCGGATTCTAGGTGCTTTTGGATACAGAAAAGCTTACGGGTCCAAGAATCGTTGTCGTGAATGTATGTACTCGAATGGGTACATTCCGAGCAAACAACGAGCGCGACGCAAAGTCTCGATCGAAACGCAGCAGTCGTCACCACAAACGTATCGTGTGCAAGTCGTCATCGCGAATGACTGTCCTTTGTTCGTCCTTTCGATGTTTTGGCGATGCATGTCTATGGTTGCACTGCTGGAAAGCGTCTTGGTGGTCGTCCAACATACACAGAACAACGTCAGCATAACAGTGCACTTTTTGAGCGATTGCAACTTCGTGCACGAGTTTGACAACTCGACTGAGCTCTACGGTAGCATGCGCAGCTGGTGGCATAGTTTGTATATCGCATGTATATCTATATAGAGAGCATGTTGTCGTGGCAGCTTGCATCTCCAAGTTGGTCGCTTTTGGTGTGTCGTCTTTGATAGAGGTTGCCAGCAGCACCGACAGCTTCGTGACGGCGTCAGCCTCGCTCATTCCGCATACATGCAGGTCTGCAAAAGGGTTTTGCATCTGGTTACTCAAGATGGTAGCAAGCCGATATGTTGTTGTGAAGTTGGACCGACGATGCCTGACCAGTTGAATGAAGTGATCAAGGCTACGAGATCACAATCGCGGCGTGATGCTGTAGCAGTATCAACTGTCGTCTGCACCGCGCCACGCTCTGCTTGTTATATCGTCTTCGGCTGTGAGATGTCGCTGAGAGTCGAACGCGTGCGAACCTGTATAATGTTGTTGAAAGGGAAAAACAGTATGCACCTCACAAATTAATATAAGGATATTCGACATGTTCCTATGCAGTCAAAAATATGTTCATGTAGATTCTAAAATATGTTCATGTAGATTGAGGCGGGCAACAACAACGCTGCTTCAAGCCAAACTGGACTCGTCATTGATCCGTCGCCGTGTTCGGCGACTGAGTGACACCGGCTCCTCCGTGCCTGTACACGCCCACGAGACACCAAGCGAGCGATGTTGCCCGAGTGTCACGACATTCTCACTGGCGACGGCTCCATGTGGACCTGCGCGCGCAGCGTGTCGTTCGGCAGCTTCTGCTTTGCGACGCTCGTGCTCGGTGTGTACGGTTGCTACCGCATCGTGCCAGTGTTCCTCAGCACGCGGTGGTACCTCACGAACCTGTGCATGCTCGCACTGAGCGTGCTGCAGATGGCATTGCTCGTGTACGAGTGCTTCGTGCAGAGCAGCTCCAAGATCCTCGTCGTGACCAAGTACTGTCGCGGCGTACAGGTCGCCATCGCCTGCTTGCTCTACGGCAAGCTCGCGTGCGATATGACCCAGCGCAGCTCGATGGTGCGTGTATGTGCATGTGAAGAGCGGCGAGTCACCCACACACAGCGCTGCGTCGTTGCGCTACTAGTGTTACAGTATGTGCGATAAGGAGACGGCATGTATTGGTGCTATCACATGACTCGCTTGTTCGCTTACATACATTCACTCGTGTACGCGCTGCTCTCGTCTACTGCTGTGTACTGCCGCAGTACCTAAACGTACTGGCGCCAGTCGTTGGCGCGACGACGCTGCTCATGACGTTCAACGCCGCGCAAGTCGTGAGCTCAGACGAGATCGACTGCCATAGCGTCTCGTGGCTCGTCATGTCGACGACCGGTGTCGTGCTCGCAGGTGCGTGCTGCGTGTCTGTCTGCATACGCGAAGGCTCCGACTGCCGTGTGGTGTGCTGGCTTGCTGGCTGACCCTTAGTACCTGACACCACGCCACAGCGAGCTTTGCGTTCCCTGGACGCGTCGTGCTCGACGAGATCAAGTCGGCGTCGCAGCAGCAGGTGCGTTGCTACGCATTGTCATCACCGTCAGTTATTGCTACTGCTATTGCTCGACGCATCGTCTCCGTAGTCGCTGACGCGCTCGTCGGTCGTCGTCTCGCCGTACAGAAGCATCGCATTTCGTCGGTTGCGAGCGCCGTGATGGAGCTCGAGCAGTCGCACCACCAGCTCTACGTGCTGCTCGTCGTACGCTTCTGCTCTCATTGCTACTACCGTTACGATGCCGATGCGTCTTGCTGTGCGCTCTGCCGACCACTCATGTGATCAACTGGCTGCTGCTTGTCACCGACGATCTGCTTGGGCGCGTACACAGTGCAACGTCGTGAGCTACAGCTTCCAGCTCGCAGTTGACATTTACGTCACGACAACCGCTGTTGGTGCGTCACACGCTCGCAGCATAGACGACACACACACGTACGTGCGACTGTAGAGCCGAGCAGCAAGCACCTCACACAATGTGTGGCTCTCTCTCTCGCTATGGATGTAACTGCACTAGGCACGTCGTGCAACTCGATGTTCTTTGAGGACGGCGCCGGTGCACTCGAGCAGACCGTGCGGCTGCTCGTCTCGGTCGTGAGCTACTTGCTGCCAAACTGGGCGACGCTCTACGTCTTCTACGTGCTGCCGCGGTTCCAGTTCTCGACGGCGCTCGACCTGCCAGCGCTCGGTGGCGTGACGTTACGTGACCTCGACGAGGCCGATGCCTCGTACGAGTTATTGCTGAACGAACAGGAGCGCGAGTGCGCGCGATGATGCACGCACTCGATTGCCTGCCGGTTCATATAGTAGTCATTGCTGCCGTGCTGGCGCGAGCGAGCGCCAGCCATTTCAACTTGCGTATCGTCGAGTCAACAAGCAGTAGGACGCTTTGATTCCAGACAACTGTATTGATATCAGTATGGCATGCATCATAGTTACCTCATAGCAGTACATTGAACATTTGCATTGCGAGATTTCTCTGTTGAAATTGCTGCATAAAACGTACATGCGCTGGAGTACTGTTTTACAGCAATTCCGCTGTTATTTCACGATGTTGAAGTCGAGAAGCTGCCGTGTTTTTGTGGTCACATCAATAATTAAATCCATAAACGCATAACTAATTAGTGTTTAGCTCGGAGTTGTTTTTGGTCTATTTCTGTCGCAGAGCTTCATCACCTCAACTCAATCGCAATGCAAGCACAGCTGCTCGGAGCGGCCGGCACGCAGGCAGGCAGGCAGGCACTTGCGAATCCGCCGCTGTCGAGACAACCCATCGTCGCCGCCGCCATCGCCACAGCTACCAGCCAACGCATTGGCACGCATCGTCGCAGTCGAACCTGCGATCGAACACACACGCAGACAAACACACATATAGACAGCATGCAGTTCGTCACACCACCACCAGCGCCATCGTCCGCGCCTGCGCCGCTCGACGAGAGCAGACGCCAGCGGCTGCCGTTGCGCCGCGCGAGCACAACCAGCAGCAGCAGCAGCAAACCACCGCTCGCTGCTGCAGCCGCGTCGCCGCAGTTTGCACCTGCGATCGTGCGCTCCAAGTCGTCGAGCTCGCCTGGTCTGCTCTCGGCGCGCGACTTTGCGCTCATGCGGCCGCCGTCGGCGCGCACGCCGCTCTGCCGCACAGTCGGGATCTCGATGCAGCGGTCGCAGCCCGAGTGCACGCTCGCAGCCACTGATGCGCCGAGCGGTGCGCCGTTCCGGCGCTCGCACAGCAAACCGGAGAACCCGACGTCGAACATTGGCGCGCGCGCAATTGAGGAAGCGAGTCACGCACGTGCGCGCGCGAACGGCAAGAAGCTCATCTTCATGCGCAACTTTAGCGTCTCGGAGGAGGACGTCGTCGTGTGCAACCGCGTGCGGTCAGGCGTGACTCCCGCGCGCTTGCGCCAGCGGAACGTGCAGGACCATCGGTACTTGCGCTCGCTGAGCGTCGAGGAGTCGCGGCTCATTGCGACGCGCCGCCGCTCGGACCTCGCAGCTATGGCGGTGCCAGAAGAGTCGGAACCGCCTTTGTCGCCCCACGAGCACGAACAGCTCGAAGACGTCGACGACGACCCGTTCGCAATGGCGATCGACCCGGTGCCCGACACGCGCAAGATGAAAGTGCCGACTGCGGCTGCACGCGCGACCTCGAGCGGCCAGCTGCGCATGAGTCCGCGGAAGCTCTCGAGTCCGCGGAGCTGCGTTGAGAGTGCGACGTCTGCTACTACCGCGAATACAAGCAGTGCGTCGACGCTCACGCCGCGCGAGAAAGCGATGCACGGCCGGTACCTCATCCGCGAGTCGTTTGCAAACGGGTCGTACGGCAATGTACGTGTGTGTACGTAGTGTACATGCGTACGTACGATAGCTAGTTATACAAACCACTGATATGCATATACCCCCTCACAGGTCTGCGCGGGCGAAGCCGTCGCGTCGCACCAAGAGGTCGCGGTCAAGATCGTACCCAAGTACGTGCTCATCTCGGCCGAGGAGAAGCAGTCGGTCGTGCGCGAGCAGATCATCCATCGCGCACTTGCGCACCCACACATCATTCAGTTGCTCGACGTGTTTGAGGACGACGGTGCGCACTACTTTGTGCTCGAGCGCGCCGACAACGGCTCGCTATCGACGCTCATGAGCTACTCGGGGCTGCCGGAAGCAAAATGCCGCGACGTGTTTCGGCAGCTCCTGCTCGCGCTCGAGTACTTGCACCGGCACCACATTGTGCACCACGACGTCAAGCCGCACAACGTGCTACTGAAGCGCGGTGCCGGCGTGAAGCTCTGCGACTTTGGCGCCTCGCGCGCGTTCAGTGCAAACGAGCTGTCGCTGCCGTTTGCCGGTGTGTTTGGCACGCCCGGGTACATTGCACCGGAGCTGCTCGTCGGTGACGCGACGTACGGCCCGATGATCGACATGTTTAGTGCCGGCGTGCTGCTGTTCGAGATGGTCTTTGGCTACGCGCCGTTCTACCCGCCAAGCAGCTGCACGTACATGCCGCTCGAGTTCCCACGTGATGCAACAAACGTGTCGCCGCAGGTCAAGCACTTGCTCTCGAAGTTGCTGCAGCGCGACCCGGCAGCGCGGCTCACAGCGAGTCAAGCACTCGGGCATCCGTGGATCACGCTCGGCGCGAGCGGTCGGTCGGCGCCGAGTTCGCCGGTCGTGTCGCCACGGAGCCTCACGATCCCGACGCCCGTGTGGTGACACGATGCTATAGTCAGAAAGACACATCATACTGACTCGGAGGCGTCATCGTACCATTAGCCCTATCATATACGCCACCTCGTACCTCCATCCATTCATTATACTCGACAGTGTTGGAAGTTGTCAGCTGCTGTTTATGCTGCTGGGACGTACTGCTGTGGACACTGCAGCTGCAATGGCGCAGCGTCAGTCAGTCGATCTCACATGCCGCACATCATCACGCCGTGGTGACTTGGAAGCCGTCGACGCCGCGCGTGAACGCGGTTGCAAGTGCGTACGCGACCGCTACGAGCGCTGCGAGCACGAGTCCCAACCAGCCGAGCGTCCATCCAAGCAGCAGCGCCAGCGCGAGCCCAACGACCCAGAACGCTGCAATGCGCGCGTAGCTCGCAGTCGTCGCGTGTATGAGCGTCGGCGTCTCAAACAGCGGCGCTGCGTCCGCTGGCAATGCGCCATTCTGTTCGTAGAACGCTGTGAGCAGCGCATCTTTGCGCGTGAAACGCGTCTCGATCCACGCTGCAAGCTGCGCGCTGCAGTCATCACTGTCTCTGCCACTTCCTGGCACGTCGTCGATCGCAATGCGCTCGATGTAGACGTGTAGCGTGCGCGGCATGCGGCTCGAGAGCAGCGAACGCTCAGACGGCCGCTCGCCGGCTGCATAGTCGACGTAGAACAGCGTGACGTCGTACACCGCACGCAAATGCGCGCGCAGCAGCGGGACCATGAACGTCCAGCCGGTCGTGCGCGGATACAGCGAGTGCAAGCGTGGCGCGCGGCCGTTTGCAGTAGCGAACGCTGCACTTTTCGCGACGTTTGCAGGGCTCAGGTCCGTGCCTTCAGGAAAGATCAGGTACGACGTGTCGGGTTCCGTCGCTGTGAGGAACGGCAAGAGCTCTGCAAGTTTCGTCTCGTCATCGCTCCACTTGCGGTGCAAAAACAGGAAGACAAAGTGCTGCATGGCCCAGCCAAAGATCGGGAGCGCGCGCAGCGGTGCCTTGAGCACGATGCGCACCCTGTCGAGCGTCTGCGTGCGCAGCAGCACGCTCCAGAGTAGCATCCAGTCGATGCGCGTCCTGTGGTTGGCAAACCAGAGCGCGCTCTCACCCGTTGCCATTGCGGTCTCGTGCGCTTTCGCGGCTGCGTCGCCCCAAACGCGTATTTTGACGCCAAAGAGCTGTTCGATGAGCAGCGCTACGAGGCCCATCCACTGCCATTGTCTATGAGAGGGAGTCGCAAGCAGATCAGGGCGTAGCGAGCGTCAGTCAGTCCGATTCTTATCCATAAGGCAGTCTGTACGTAGATAGCTCTACATGCACATCACGTAACGTACACAAAGCGCGTGATGACGCGGTAGATGCTGCGTGCACGGCGTTTGAGTGGCTCGGCAAGCGGCGGCAGCACGAGCAGCACGAAGCTCGGCGTGAGCAGCAGCAGCACGCCGGTCCAGCCCGTGACCACGAGTGCTGCAAGGAACGCTACACCAGCAGGTGCCACGTTGACCATCGTCACTTGCTTGTGGATCGCGTGTGTGTGTGCGTGCGTCAGGAAGCGAGGCGATGCGCGAGTGCCGATGTTGTCGAGGTCGCTGTTGCTCCAGCGGACGTGGCAGAGCAAATGTGGCGTTCGTCTGTCAAGTGAGTGCAGTGACTCGACGACATTCACTCACGCTCACTTTCGTTGAAATATAGTCTAGCCAAAATATGTGAGAAAGCGGCAATTCAAGCCAAAACAGGTATGTCTACCACTTTCCCACTAAAAGCATCGTTTCAGTAAGTACAGTCGCGAAAGAACTTACTCCTAGCGGTTTCTCCGAGATTGAAGAAGCAATCCGTCAAAGTGCAAGCGAGCCAGAAGCAGTAGCAGGACGACCTCGTTAACGATGATGACGACCGCCAAGCGCTCACGCGACTCGCAGCTCCTCGTGAGCTTCGTGGCCATGATATTCATCGGTCTCGGCAACAAGAGTGCGTCGTCGCTGTCTGTGTGCTGCATGTCTGCTTGCGCTACTGCGCTTGTTCGTTGCCACGGACACAGCGCGATCTTCCGAGCGGCACCCATGCTGCGTGATCGCTACTGTCTTGCACATGCGCACACCACAGCCTCATCTCGACTGCGAACTAATGCATGCTGTATGACGTGTGTATGTGTTTGCACACACGCTGCAGTCTTCCAGAAACTCCAGACGATCCCGATGCGCAACTACCCGACGTTCTTAAACCTGCTGACGACCTTCATCTACGTACGTACAAGTGTGTGTGTGTGTAAGTGTATATGTATACAAACGTAAAACATAGCACTTAGACGCGATGTGTGCCTGCATATACACTCGATAGATCCCGATCAGCTTTGCGTACATCCTCCCAATGATCAAGTACGGCAGTGCGATCACGTGGGACCAGCGCAGCATCCCGAAGCGCAAGTTTGCGGTCATGGGTGGCCTCGACAGCGTCTCGGGCATCATGCAGGTGTTTGCAGCAACGTACCTTGGCGGTTCGCTCCTGATTCTCCTTGGGCAGGCCGCGATTCCGGTGTCGATGGCGATCTCGCGTGTGCTGCTGCAGACCAAGTACTCGGTGTACCAGTACGTCGGTGCCGTCGTCGTGTCGCTCGGACTGCTCATTGTGCTCGGCCCGAGTCTGTCAGGTAATGGATCTAGCGGCAGCGACCCGCACGCCGTGGTGTTTTGGTCGATCGTGATGATCGCAAGCTGCGTGCCGATGTGCCTCTCGAGCGTGTACAAAGAAAAGGCGCTTGGTGAAGCCGAACTCGACCCGGTGTTCCTCAACGGCTGGATCGCTGTGTTCCAGCTGCTGCTCGCGATTCCACTGACCATCCCAGCTGCAATGGCCGGCGACCCGTCTGTGCCGCCGTCGCACTTGGTTGAGAACCTTCGCGACGGTTTCAAGTGCTACCTCGGCCAAAACAGCATTGTCGATGGGCCGCACCGTGACGAGTGCGAGAAAGCGACGCTGTACGTCACGACGTACTTGCTGTTCAACGTCGCGTACAACTTGCTGATCATCTTGATCCTCAAGTTTGGGAGCGCGAACATTTTGTGGCTCGCGATGACGATCATGGTGCCGCTCGGGAACGTCGCGTTCACGCTGCCGTTCATGCCCGAGCACCAGCCGCTGCACGCGACCGACGTTGCGGGCCTCGCGTTCATTATGTTTGGACTGTTTGTGTACCGGTTTTTGGAAGATACGCTCGTTGCGTATGCCGCTGCGAAGCGCGCACGCACGTACTATGGCGATGACGACGATAGTGACGTCAGTAGCATGAGCGGCAGCGGCGCGCTGTCGAGTCAGAGCGAACTGAAGAAAGCGCTCATTCGCTTTGAAGGCGGCACGAGCGACGACACGGACAACGACAGCGGCGAGAATGTTTGAGTGTGTGTATGTACACACAGGCCCTCGCTTTGGTTGTCAAAGAGAGAGAGAGAGAGGGCAGGACGCGAACAGTCGTAGCGACACTGAACATCGTCATGCGTGGTTCGCTTGGGAAGCAATCTGTGACAGACACCTGATCTGTGATTCTCGTATAGCTACTGGTCATGTATGCGAATATATGATAGACACACAATATATATCAATATAAAAGTATATGCAAAGTGTAGATTTGCATTTTTGAGATCGTATTTTAGCGAGAACCTTACATTTGAGTTTGCTGAATCTACATTTTCAGTCACTCGTATACGCTAAATTACACAAACAGCCGCCTCGAATTGGAAGGCTCTCGCGCGAGCAGCTACAGCGCACATCGAGCAGCACGCACGGACGCGAGCAGGCAACCGCGCAGACAGGAGTGAACGCGAAGCGATCGGACACGAACGAGAGCCAGCATGCTAGCGACGACTCTGAGAAGCTTTGCGTCGAGCGCAGTGCGTCGCTCCACCACGACAGCGGCGCCGTCTGTCGCGACGCTCTTCAGCGCGCACTTCTCTACCGAGGCGCCGGCAGTCGCGCCAGTCGTCGCGGCAGCCGCAGACGCGCAGGCGACGGAGAAGAAGCGCACAAAGCTCAAGATCCCGACCAAGCGGTGCGTAGTGTGTATGTGTATGTGCGTACACTGGTAGCGTAAGGCACACGTTGCGATCTGCTTGCAGCAGCAGCAGTGAGTGTGTACGTACGTGACTGACCGACTCGCTCACCGCCGCCATATGTCTCGTTGTATGTATCTGCAGTGCGGCTGCGCTGCTGCAGCAGCTCAACATCGAGGCGGTCGAGAAGTCGCTCGTGGGCAAGGAGATCGACAACTTCAAGCCCGGCGACGCGGTCGAGGTGCAGTACCTGCTCAGCCGCACGGGCGGCAAGGTCCAGCGCGTCAAGGGCGTCGTGCTCGCGCGGCGAAACCGCGGCACCGGCAGCTCGTTCATCATCCGTAACGTACGTCATGGGTCGCGTGTATTGTGTATGGTGGCAGTTAAGCACTGCTGTTGCTGCTGCTGTGTATATGCGCATGGCTCTGACCCGCACTCTACTGTCTTCTGCCATTGTCTATTACTATCGACAGCACATTGGCGGCTACGGCTACGAGCAAAAGATCTTTCTGCACTCGCCATTGCTCCAGAGCGTCAAGGTGCTGCAGGAGGCGTTCATTCACAAGGGCAAGAAGCGCGTGCGCCGCGCGAGTCTGTTCTACCTGCGCGACAAGGCGCCAAACTTCACGACTGTGTAGGCGCGTGAGATCAGCAGTAGTAGCGACAGCTGTCAACAATGCATGCGCGCACCAGTCAGTCGTGCTGCACGCGAGCGACAGCGATCGTCACGCACGCACGTTTGCGATTGCGTTCGACACTAGAGAGATACGACACCGCACCCAATGACCAATGATCCAATGACCCAGCCACCTTACCCTGACACGCAGTAGGTTTCTTTAGTTGTACGCTCTCGTTCGGTTGATCGACTCGGCTGCTCTGCTGCGCTGACTCGTCGTCGCTCCAGGCACAGCGAAGAAAAGTGCGCGCTAACTCCAGCAGAGATGCTCGCGCTCGACTTGCAGTGCCGCCATGCACATTGATAGTTGTGATTCAGTGATGGACGAGGATGCACTCGTACGGGCTGGACAGTACCTGCACGCCCATTCTGGAAGGTTGTCGCTCACTTGGACCTCAAGCGGCAAATCGCGTACAACTCACAACACAATGACAATAGAATTCGATTAGCTTTCAAGTGTGCACAAACGGCTGCTTGTCAAGCTGGTATCATCGTATCTGCGTTAGATGAGAGAGTGTACTGGGAGGATCCGCGATGCTACCAATTGCAAAGGACGCATTTGTGTCTTTGTTGCGATGGCAGTGCGCACATCAGTGAAATACAGAGACATCTCGATTATAGTATATCGATCGCAAGTGAAATGTCAACTTGTAATCGCGATCATGTTTAACGTCATGGGCGTAACATGTTCTCTGTATACATAACCAAATTGCAAAGTCAGGTTACGGATCACAAATTTGGGGTTTGCCATGTAGCGTGACCAATCATCAAAATACAATACTTTTGTGTGAAACATGCTAAAAAACCATCTTCATTTACATACTTCAATACAAAACTCAAATGGTATAGCGTCCAGGTGTTTGAACCATTCGATTAAAACACAATATCGGCAAGTCATTCATTTCATCACAAAGCAAACAGCATCAATTCATCTTGCCAATTGTCTTGACAAGGCAGCTTCAGTTTGTTTGACCTTCTCGAAGCCAATCCACCTAGCACAATGAGAGCCGGTGTGACATCGTCCAGAGCTTTTCGGACTTTATAAGCCACATCAAATCGCAGCATCCCACAGTGCATCCCTAACAGAAGCAGTGACATGGCTGTTTTTTCCTTGAATATAACAGACAGAATACAGTTAAATTGATTATAACACCTCTGGCCATTCACCTTTGCAGAGCAACCAGTATGAGTTCCCACGTATTCATCCCGCCCATCAGCTCCAAAACATTCATCTGGTACCTACACTCATCGCGTTTTAATCAATAATGTTTAGAACGCTATGCAAGACTCGCAAGCGAAAACAAAAAAAGCCACGTTTGTCGGAAGTACCACCAAAAATGTATACACTTGCGCTTGTAGTATTCATTTTTTTGTTGCACGCATTGTCTTGCAGCATTCGCGCTCACCAATGAGATTCTGCGGCCGCCGTCCTAGTCTTTTGGCACGACTGAGAGCATGTCAACGGCGTTATACACAAACAACAATCTTGGTTGTGCATTCAGAGTGTGGTATTTTGTCGTGTGGCGTATCATCCTACTTATGTGGCAGCCTACAATATGCACATCAGATCGCGCGGTAAAAGCATCAAATTCGCACACCTTGCGGATTAAACACAGGCGCACGCTTGTTACGTTGTCAGCATGCGATACGGTTTGTTGTTTTACGCATCCGGTGTCTTTGATGTGTATCGGACATGAAGGTCCGTTGTATGCATCCAAGACAAGTACGACCACACACTGTTTAAGCCGCTTGGCAAAGATCGAAACCGATCAGTAAGTTTATTACCAGACCGATAGTTGAGCACAAGACACACGAAAGAAGAATAACATCGAATCACGAACCATTATTAGTGATGCTATCTTGATTCGCTGCAATACATCGCGCCCTGCGGTTTTGTGTTACACGCGATACACTTAGTTTCATCTGATCTTGTGTCAAGACTAAAATAACTCCGTCATGTTGTCTATCATTAAAATGCAATACAGACGTATTATCACCCGACCTATGCTTAAATGAGTGGTAGTCGCAAGTTGATCAGTCATCAATTTCATGCTTTTCGTTACTGACAGAGTAGACGGCCGATCAATTGTTGGCGACTGATGCTGGGGACAGGTATGAATGATCATTGTCGAAAAATTGCAGCCGCTCGCTGCTCGGTACGAGATGTAAGCTGGGCATCTGGTTCGACTGTACGTGGTACAACGGTTTGAAATCTCGTTCTGGAGCACTGACTGATATTGTGTCAAAACGATATGATATGAGAATGCAACGTCGCTTCGATAGATCGTATTGGAAGAAGCGAATGTGATACGTGGTGAAGATCGACTGATGTCATTTGGTTAGATGAGTGGTACGTACGTGAACAAAGTCAAACGAGAGGTTGTGTATTTGACATGAGAGACCTAATCTGTGACTTGACCGCTTCTGACCCTATAAAGAAGCGCATCGCCAACAATACTACAAGACAACAGACGAGACGTTCTCACCTGGAACCAGTCCAGCGGTGCACGTGGAGGCAAACAAGGGAAGCACCTGGCTCATCGGTGCTGCACGAGTCAATCACGTACTCGGCCAACATGGCTCGGTCGCGCACCGGCCGCAGAGGTCGGCACTGTTGCAACGTTTCAGCTAGCATAGACACAACTTGTTGCACGGGCTTAGTGTTGCTGACCATTTGTTGATATAGGCTGTGTTGTCATGTACTTTTGCAATGAAATTGAACGATGCATTCAACATCAAAATCGGAATCACACAAAAATATCACACGCTAAATTTTGTTCAAGCAGTGAATCGCTTCAACACTCTTACAACACGTTCTCAACACGTCACAATACGCCATGTACACGACATATCCCTGGCATAACGTGTTCATCGTTAGGGTCTAAAAAACAACTCTTAATGTGGCGCAAGGTTAACTTCGTCTGAGACATAACAGCTCAATAGATGCAGACACAGACGCTATCCCATCAGATGGCACACAGTCCCAATATCTCGGTGTATGCGCTGCTGCGGACGAGTTTCACACGAGTGCGATAAACCGAGGAAGACGAAGTGCGTGGCACATTATTCGTCGTGCTGTTAAACTCACCGCTGAAAAATACGCAATGAGTGAGGTATATAAGATGTAGTTCCAGAATGACAATAAATAAATCGTTTAAAGGTGTTCAGCAAAACAAGCGATACTCTTGTTGCAATCACGTATAAACGTAGTGTTTGGTACCTGCAATGTTATAAGTCGATATAGTCACTGCTATATCAATTCTTGCTGTTATGTATAAGCGACGTCTGCAAATTAATAATCTACTTCCGTATCAAACACCTTCACACTTTGAAGAACTAGGTTGTTAATGCATATCGATTACCAATTTTCGCTTCAAAGTTTTAGCTACTTTGCAATACATGAATCATTGCCAATTCTCGTTTCACACTTGCACATTTTTGCTGAACCAGTTGAACGACGCAGTCTTCATACAGCACAGCTAACCACATGAAGGAATGCGACACAGAGAAGGACTCTGTCGTCCTTGATCACATTTTGTGACGTAAGATGATGTCAATCGGTACGAAACCGACGAGATTGACATTGAGTAAATCGCTGGGCAGATCATAAGACCAGAGAAGTCAAGACCGACGATCAACAATGGTGACTCGACGTAGTGCGGATGTCTTAGCAATGGTAGCTACAGTATCGTCTGTCCCCGCATTCTCTCGCTAGCTCGCCAACTGGCGCCAGCTCGTTTGCACCGGAAGCAAGTCGTCCGTGCTCATCTGCGCTTCTTCTTCTTGGACTTGCGCAGCACAGCCGAGCTGTCGCTCACGACCACGACCGCCTTCTTCTCCTCCGGCACGCTCGCTTTGGTCGCAGCACGCGCCGCCGCGTCGAGCTTCAGCGCGTCCTTCTCGGTCGACATGCCAGCGCCCTGCGCGCCGACAAAGCGGTTGCGGCCGCGGCGTCCACGCTTGCCGTGCGAGCGCTGTTTCTTTGGGATCCAGCGCTCTGGGTCCGGGTTCAGCAGCCCGATCGACGCATTGTAGTCCGGCCGCGCGCGCAGCTTTGCGAGGTGCGCCTCACGCCGCTTGGCGCGCTTGCGAGCGACCATCTCGGGGCTCTTGGCTGCGCGCTTGCGTCTGGTACAGGCACGGTACATGGGATGATGTCAGTCCCACCAATCAGACGGATCTATTCACACAGATAGACACAGGCAGACGCACTCGTTCTTCTTGTCGCCAGCGTCCGCGAGCTTGGACAAAAGGCGCGTCGAGTGCAGCGCCTGGCGCTCGAGCTCGCTCGGCTCGACCTCGCTCTCGACCACAGGCGGCAGCATGCCGCTGCGCGTCTCGGCCGCCTTGGCGTCACAGAACGACCTGTTTGCATCCACATACACACAGCGTAAGTCCATCATGCACCAATGACCAAACACCGCACGCCAAGTGAGCAGCAACGTACAGCGCAACAACAAGCGATGCGAGCGAGCGCAGCCGCAGCTCCGGGTCGAGTGCGGCCGCGTTCTCGCCCTCGAGCAGGTCGAGGTACGCGTCAGCGGCCGCCGCGTACTGCTGCTTTGCGATCTTGTGCGCACAGTCGCCCTCGCGGATCTGCAGCGCGTGGTCGGACGCAAAGTCGCGCGCCTTGTGGAACGCGATCGCGCGGTCGAGCACACTCTGCGCCGACGCAGCGTCGCCTGCCGCCTCGTACAGCGCAACGACCGTCGCAACGGTCCCAGGCGTGTGCGCGAGCTCCTCAATCGCGTTCGCGCACTTGGCAGCCTTGCCCGGCTGGTTCTGTGCCAAGTACACGTGCGCGAGGCCGAGCCGCGCGCCGACGCTCGTGTCGTGCTGTAGCAGTTCGACTGCGGCAGCAGGCGACTGGTCCTTTGTCGCAAGCAGCACGACGATCTCGGGCACAGCGCGCGACGCTGGGAACCGCTGCTGGAGCGTCGCGACGAGCTCGCGGCACTCGTCCGGCTGCAAGTGATGATCGTAGGATAGTTAGTAAGGGCGATCAATGGCTGCACCCACACAAATAGCCCTAGAGAGTGCACGACGCACCTTGTTCATGAGGCAGAGCACGAGCGCGCGGTTCGCGAGCACGGCCTCTTGCTGCGCGAGGTTGAGCTTGTCGCTGAGCACGTCGTCGCTGATGCTCTTGAGCCGCTTGAGCGAGTCAAACAGGTCGCGGTCCTTGCGGATCGTCACAATGTTGTTGTTCGCGACCGCACCGACTGCCTGGTCCGTCAATCTGACAGCACAGAGTGTCAGTACGCGCGAGTCAGCGTCAGAGGCACTGCAGCACATAGCGCGTAACGCACTTGAGTTTGAGCACGTTGCGGTAGTCCGAGAGCGCGCCGTCGAGGTCGCCGCGCATCTGCTTGACGAACGCGAGCTGCGTCTTGATGAGCGCAACTTCGCTCTCGATCTCACTTGGTGTTGCGTTGTCGGCTGCGAGCGCCTCGCGGCAGAGCTCTGTCGTAGTAGCAATATACAATAGAGTAGAGCACGAGTGAGTAGACAGCCACTCGGTATACGTTGCGATAGTAGTGAAGGACAGGTGACAAACGCACTCTCGGCTTCAACGAGAAGCAACTCAGCGCCCGTCCAGTCGCCGCGCTCGATCGCAATGAACGACTTGTTGAACGCGACTTCGTAGTTGTCGTCCGTCTGAATGCGACCAGCAGCAGCGATGGCGTTCGAGTCAGCACGTGAGTGGGTGACTGAGAGCCTACAGCCAGCAGCAGCACATGGACCCATGAGCGCTGCAGATAACAACGCACCGGGATTGTGCTCACGTCCAAGTCGCGGCCGCGCCCAGCGCTCGCGTACGCGGCGAGCAAGTTCGTCTGGAGCTCCATGATGTCGTCGCCGTCGTGCGCGACCGCTACGAGGTGCTCGTAGATGCGAATGCACGTCTCAAAGTTGCCCTTGCGGAAGTTCTGCGTGTGTGAATGGGCACATGCGAAGGCAGAACAAAGCTATGAGGCACAGTGCAGGACAGCAGGCGCCTTGTCGATCGACACAAACGCACCAGTTGCGCGGCGAGGTGCAGCAGCGCAGGACTGTGGCCCTCCAGCCCCGACGGCAGCAGCGCAAGCGCCTCGTCGTCCTGCTTGAGGCGGTACAGGCAGTACGCTTTCTCCGTTTGCAGGTAGTCGTACTTGGCCGCGAGCTCGAGCGCCTTGTCAAACTGCGATCGAGTGCGAAGCAGAGAGCAGAGAGCAGTCAAGCGCATGCACACGTGAGCGGATGCTGTCTCTTGCGCGTCTGCTGACAAGCACGACGCACCTTCTCGAGGCGGATGAGCGCCACGCACTTGATCTTCACGGCGTCGACGTCATCGGGGAACCGCGAGCGGACTGGTGAAGCAAACGTAAGCAAGAAGCAGAGCAACACGTGTGTATGTGTGTGCAGCGTCAGCCAGCGATCTATACACAGACAGCTACATGCACGCGATTCACGACCGAGTTGCCGTCAACAGACAAATAGCAGCGCGACGCAACGCAACGCACTCTTGTTGCAGATCTCGACGGCCTTGGCGTAGTTCTCGCGCTTGAGCGCGCCGTTGAGCTCGACAAACTGCGCTGCGACGTCTGTCATTGCTCGCACTTCTTTCAGTCTCTCGCTCTCTCCTACTCCACGTGTTGACACGCTCGTGTGCGTCTCGTGCCCGGCGTGTGCTGAGCAAAGGCGCTGCTTGTCGTTGCGCAGCAGCTCGTGTATGTGAGCAAGTCGACGTGTCGAGCGGGGGAATGCTGGACCTCAAAATGTTGGATCATATACGTAAATAACTGGAAAGGCAAACGCTCTATTTGCAAGTCACACAGCACTGCATCAGCGCCACACAAGCTGTACACCACGTACATTTCGCGAAAGGACAATGGCGCTCCTGCCGACCTCCTGACGCTCAGCTGCATCTGCTCGTTGGTGTCTGCGTCTGCGTCTGTGTCCAAGCGCCGTGAACCACAGCTACGACAGCACGATGCATCTGCGCATGCATACGCTGTAGCACGACAGCAACGGCAAAGCGCGTGACGACGACTTACTGTAGTGACTGGTGACAGCACTGCTCAGGCAGACACACACACACACAAGACAGCAGTGGCAGCAGCGACGATGCCGACGGAGAATCGGCCGCGCAAGCAGCAGACGAAGGCGCCATCGAGTCGCCGTCGCAAACCTGCAAGTCTGCCAGCGATCGCTGCAGCGACTGCCACGCGCAACCAGCAGGACGACGACAACGTCGACCGCAGTCATGGCGCAGCGCCAGCAGCCACGCGACCACCATCGACTGCGACCACTACACTGCCGCCCCATTCGCCATTGCGCACAAGTAGCGCAAGCAGCAGCAACAGAAGCGATAGAGGTGCACCGCTGCAGCTGCTGCGTGATGCGATGTTTGCCGACTTTGCGTGCTCGCAGCTGCGGCGCCACGTGAACCTGAGCGGCTGGGCAGTCGCGGACGCAACGCTGCAGCTCCTACGCACAGTCAGCAGCAGCAATAGTCGCAAACCGCTCGAGAAGCTCGAGAAGCTCACGCTCGACGGCTGCGAGCGCGTGACGGTCGCTGGTGGTCTGAGCAGCCTCAGTGCTGCGAGCTGCCACGCACTCACGAGCGTGAGCCTCGAGCGCTGCCAGGCGCTGAGCGCCGCGAGCGTCGCGTATCTGCCTACAACACTCGTGGAGCTCCGACTCGCGTACTGCGAGTGGGTCGACGACGAGGTCGTGCGCGCGCTTGCACG
Source organism: Globisporangium echinulatum (assembly GCA_023336405.1). Classification (NCBI taxonomy): domain Eukaryota; phylum Oomycota; class Peronosporomycetes; order Pythiales; family Pythiaceae; genus Globisporangium; species Globisporangium echinulatum. Next base: position 15,791 of record JAADWX010000199.1, on the reverse strand, counting down.
CCACTGCGTCACAATTGTGAGTGTGTCGCTGCGCCACTGTCGTCGCGTGACCGACTATGGCGTTGCAGCATTTGGCGACGCAACGTCGTCCAAGCCTGCGCTCACGAGCCTCGACATCAGCTACTGCAGCCACGTGACCGACGTCGGCGTACTCGCACTCGTCACAAAGGCAACGCGCCTGCGTGTGCTGCGTGCAGCTGCACTGCCGCTGCTTGAAGGCGTGAACCTCGAGGGCCTCGCGCGCATCAGCAGCAGCTGCCTCGAGTTGCTCGACGTGTCGAACTGCACGCGACTGCGCGCATCAGCGCTGTGCCACGTCGTGCACACGGTCGCACACGCGCGGCTGACCGACTTGACCCTCCGTGGCAGCGCACTCGTGACGGACGACGTGCTCGCAGCGCTCGGTCGGTGCTGTCCGCTTTTGCGTGTACTGCGGCTCGCAGCGTGCGCGCGCGTGTCGGATGCTGGCGTCCAGCGGCTCGTTGCGTTCGTCCCGAGCGCGAGCGAGCACGCAGCAGACTTTGACGTCAGCGACAACTGCGCCGCACCACGCTGCGTGCAGCTGCAAACGCTCGAGTTCGCAGGCTGCTTCCTGTTGACAGACGCAGCGCTTTTCGCAGTCGGCGCTGCATGCACGGACCTCGAAGTGCTGTTGCTCGACGGTGTGCGGCGAATTACAAACGTCGGACTGCGCGCAGTCACAGCCAACTGTGCGCGGCTGCATACGCTCGGCTGGAGTGGCACGCTCGTGCGCAGCACTGCAGCAGCAAATGGCGACAGCGGCACGACCGCAGGCTTCTTCTCGATCCCACGACTCGACCGCACAGCACTGAGCGCTGTGAACAACGCTGCACAACTGCGGACGCTGCACATTGGCAGCACACAGTGCGACGCCGACGCGCTGTGTCTGCTGCTCGCGCGTGTCGGACTGCACCTGCTGGACCTCGATGTGACGGCGATCGCGACTGACACGATCTGCGAGCGCATCGGCAGTGCGTGTCGCTCGCTCCGCGTGCTGTGTCTGAGCCGCAGTCGCTACTTCACAGAGCGCAGCTTTTTGTGCGTCGCGCGCGGCTGCACGGAGCTGCGTGCACTCGACCTCGAGTCGTGTGAGCAGATCCGCGATGCGGGTGTCGTGGCGCTGAGTCAGCACTGCGTTTCGCTCGAGCGCCTCGTGCTCGCAAACGACTGGCAGGTCACGGACGCGAGCATTGCGCTGCTCGGTGCGCGTTGCCCGCAGCTGCTTGTGCTCAACGTGCGCCACTGCCCCGAAGTGACGCTGCCGACACTCCGGTCGCTCGCAAAGCGCAACAACTGCGTCGACGTCTCGCGCGACGGCCTCACGTCCAAGCACGCAAACGTCGTCAAGTGGCTCCGACGCGACGGCAACAAGCGCGCTGCCGCGCATCGCATCACGCGCTGGCTCAAGCAGCGGCTGCGTGCGCGTGACCACTCGCAGCACGCACTCGAGCACGCGCTGCAGTGCATCCGCCGCCGCAAGCGCTGCGCCGTGCGCATCCAGCGCTGCATCCGCCGCTTCCTCGTGCAGCGCCGCCAGCAAGCGCTCGTTGAGCAAGTGAAACACGAGCGCGACGACCGCGTCGCTGCGGCGTGGCAAACAATACGCGACTACTGCGTTGTGTGTTGCCACGTGCGCGCGTTCGTGCGGCGGCAACTCGCAGCGCGGCGCCTTCGGCTGCTGCGCGAGGCCGAGCGCGTCCGCATCGAGCGCGAACAGGCAGCAGTTGCGATCCAACGGATCGTGCGTGGCTTCCTCGGTCGACGGCGCGCGCGTGCAGCACGGATCGCAGCTGCGCTCGAGCGCGAGCGGCGTACTGCTGCAGCGACCGCCATTCAGCGTGTCGTGCGTGGCCACTGGTCACGTACGTCTACAGCAGTACGTGACGCGTGCAGCGCGCGTGAGCTCCTCGTGTTCACTGCGATCTTGCACTGTGAGCAGCGCGAGTGCGCAGCGCTGCAGCTCCAACGCGTTGCGCGTGGGTTTGTGGGTCGACGCCGCAGCCGCCACCGCGCTGCTGTCGTGCTCAAACAACAGCAGCGACGCAACCGCGCGGTCCATAGCATCCAGCGGAGCTACCGCGCCTACCTCGCGCGCGTCCAGCTCCAGCGATTCCTGTTCCGCACCGCGACGCAGCTGCAGCGTGTGGTCCGCGGCCACGGCGGCCGACGCGACGCGCGCGCCATTGTGCTCGAGCGGTCGTACACAAGCCCACCGTGTCTGCTGCTGCTGCTGCCGCGCTCGATCTTCACGCGAGCGTTCGCGTTGCAGTGGAAGCGCAAACGTGACGCGGCACTCGTCGTCGCCACAAACGCGCAGCGCTTGTACCGCGGCTACGTCGGCCGCGTGCGGTACCGTGTTGTACGCGCACTCGCGCGGCAGTTGTGCTTCACGCTCGATCGCAGCGCACGCTTGCTCCAGCACTTCTTCCGCAGCATCGTGTACGTCGCTGCTTGTGCGCTTGTATGTAAATGCATAACGCCCTGACTGTGTGGTGACTTGTCTGTCTGCATGTGCACCACTATAGCATCCTCGCTCGACTCGCGCGCTTCCAGGCGCATCTGCACTTGCGACACTGCAGCGCGACGACAATCCAAGCGACGTGGCGCATGTGGCTTGGCAAAGTGCGTGCGCTCGCGCTATCGCTACGCGCTGACCGGATGCGGCGTCACGCGGCGCTGCTCGCACTCTTGCGCGACGCCCCACGCGATGCGCGCGCAAAGCTCCACTTTCTGCAGCTCGGCGCCGCGTACACGCTCGTGCGCACGTACCGCGCGTCGCTGGTCGCGCGCGGCTGGCAGCCGCCGTCGTACGTGCAGCGACTGCACCGAAGCGCGACGTGTATCCAGGCGGTCGTGCGCGGCCACTTTGGGCGGCGGTTTGTCTGCTGGTACCGCGCCGCACTGCTCAACGCTGTGCTTGTCGTGCAGCGCGTGTGGCGCGGCCGCGAGGGTCGCAGGATCTGGCGGCAGCTCGTGACCGAACGCGCGCAGCGGCTGCGCGAACAGGACGAGGACGACCGCGCGGCACGCGTCTCGCGCAAGCTCTCGAGCCAATACGCGCTCGACGCGTATGCGCGCGCGAGTCGCCATGCGCGCGTGCTGCAGAGCTGGTACCGCACGCTGCACAACCGGCAGGTGTTTCGGCAAGCGCGTGCAATGCGCATGCAGCAGCTCGAGAAGCGCGCAGCCGAGCGCCTCGCAACGATGCTCGCGCGGTCAACCGATAGCGTCGTGTTCCAGGCACACGTGTGGCGCGACTGCATGGCACAGAAGACGGCGCTGCTCGAGATGGACGACGCATCGTGTTTGGCGCTCGAGACCGAGATCGCGGAACTACGTACCGAGTGCTGCGATGCGCACGTTGCAGCAGCGCACGCCGCCGCCGAGCACGCGGTCGTTGCAACGCACATGCGCGACACTGCGCGCGCCAAGCGACAGCTCGCGAGCGCCGCCGCGCAGCTCAAGACGCGCGTCAAGCCGTTCGCCGTGCAGGCAAAAGCGCTCACGAAGCAGAGCGCGCGCGTGCACGTGCGCAACAACCAGTTGCAGCGCGAACTGCGGACTCTCGAACAGGGCGTTGCAGCACTCCATAGCCACTTGCACGCCGTGCTGCCGCTCGAGCCGCTGCTGCTGGCAGGCGACGTCGCGCACTTGCTTGGGTTTCTCGAGCTGCCGGACGGTCGCGAGTCGCTCGTAGCCGACGAGTTCGCTGCATTAGAACAGCAGTACGATCAGCAGTACGATCAGTATGAGCTTCAGTATGAGCAGTACGATCAGCAGTATGGGCAGTATGAACAGTACGAGCAGCAGTATGAGCAGTATGAGAACAGCGAGGTAGATGTAGTGGGCGATGGCGGACTGGGACAAACGAGCGCTGAGCCTTCGTGAACGTCATGTGCTGCAGATGCGTTCAGCCCGCGCATGACAGTACACCACGGACGAGTCCTTCAGCTGACACCTCGCAATGGGCGATGCTGAGTTGCAGGTTGCACTTGCAGAGTGATTGTCATAGATACGGCTTGCACTCCAAAAGCCGCGGCCGCTCTTTCTCGCTGCTGCCAATCGCAATCGCGCACACGATCGCGAACATGGCGCGCGCACATCTCTTGCTGCTACTTGCTCTCGTGCTTGCACTCGGCGGCGGGTGCGCGCAGGTCGTGATCACTGCGCCGGACAAGGGCGACGAGCTCGAGCAGCGCGCGTATGTCGAAGCACAGAGCGAGCTCGCGGACACGATCCGCCACCGCGACCCAAACGCGACGATCGACACGGACGTGTACACGTACGTGCATGAGAGTATAGATGGATGAATGACTGTCGTGCTGCGACTCATTCGTGTGGATGTATGGATGGCCTTGCGTGCACGCACTGCAGTGTTTCCGAGCCGACGCAGTACGCGATCGGACTGCTCCTCGACCCGTGTCGTGACCACGACCCCGACTGTTGCAGCGACCGCTTTGGCGAGCCTGTGCGTCGTGCATATATACATGACTGCTCGAGAGGTGTGTGTATGTGTGACACGACACCTCACCTATACACATGCAGGCGTACACGACAGCTGCGCTGTCGGCAAAGGAAAAGATCGCGCTGCTCGACGAGTCTGGCGCGCCGCTTGACGTGTCGGCGAGCCGCTTGAGCGACCGACCATCGCGCTTTGACGCCGACTGCTACGTCGACGCGTCGCTCACGCCATTTCGGCTCACAAAGACGCTCTACATGGACGGCGTCGTCACGAGCAAGAACTACAGCAGTGCGGCAGGCTGCATCGGGCGACTGCGTGCGCTCGCGCCAATGGCCGACGTCACGATGCCGCCGTGCTGGGACCACAACGACACGGTCGACGCGCTTGCGTCGTGCATGGGCTGGGACGGCCGGCGCAAGGACAACTGCGTCGCCGTCGCGTACATGCAGACTGCGTACATCGTGCAGTGCTTTGGCGCGTTTGCGCTCGACAACCACTGCGGCACGTTCCTCGAGCTGCACGAGCTCGGGAGCGACGTGATCGTGAGCCAGACGCGGCTGCTCGGCGAGTACCCGAGCGGCTTCCGCACGACGACGTTGCCGCTGACGTTCCGTGGTGACCGCGCGCGCACCGTGTGCGCCGGCGCGTACGAGCTCTGGTGGGTCCAGCGCACGCGCTACAACTTTGTCGTGCAGCGCAAGAAGGCACTCGCGGTCGTCGCGCCGCCGTGCGACTTTGACTTTGCGACCAACACGTACAAGAACTACCACGTCAAGGCAGTCGCGTGACGGTAGCGTGAGAACAACAGCATGTGCGATGTGTGGGTGTTACTGAATGAAAGAGAGAGAGAGAGAGCAGCACGAATAGTAGAGTCATCAGTGTATCGAGTGTGTATGTGTGTGTCACGTGAGCCAGCCGTCGTCGTAGGATACGCTGAGCGGGAGTTTAGGCTGCTGCAGCTGTGCCTTCTTGGGCGACGACGGCTGCATCGCCCACGACGACGCAGTCGATGGCGGCACTGCAGACGCGTGTGCACGCAGCGGCAGGCGGCACAACTCGCACGTTGTCGCGCTCGGCTTGTTGCGGAACGCGCACGCAACGCACTGGAGCAGCAGCTCGTGCGCGACGCTCGCGGGGTTCTGCGCCGCGCAGATCTCGCACGTTGCCGTTGCGCGCGTCTGCGTGTGGAAGCACACGGCGCAGCTCCAGCCCGCAGCAGTCGCGTTGCTCGGCGCACATCTGCTGCTGCTGTTGCTGCCGAGCACGCTCGCGACGTTTGCGCTGCGGCGCTGGTCCGTACTGCCTGTATCAACCTCGAGCGCCGGCAACGGGACGCTTGGTCGCTGCGAGCACGTTCAGACAGAGAGTGAGAGCCATGGATGGTAGTGCATGCAGAAGCACGTTCTTCGACACACCAGACAGCAGACGCACCGCTGCGTTTGCAAACTCAACCGTCGATGGCGGCGGCGGCCGACTCGATGGTGCACGCGGTTCGACGAATGCTGTCGCTGGAGCCACTGGCGCCACCTTTGAGATGCCAGTGTCGCGACACACGACGTGGCAAAAGTCGATGTAGTCGAACTGGTCGCCCGTCGAGTTCGCAAAGCGCGCGAGCACAGTCGGCGTCACATCAGCTGCGAGCCAAATGTCGAGCTTGCGCATGACCGAAGCGAACGCGTCAGTGCGCACAAAGCCCGTGCCGTTGCTGTCGTACGCTGCAAAGCTCTGCACGACCGCGTCGCGCGCCAGTCGCCGCGTCTGCAGCAGCTCGCGGAAAAGCGGCGCGAGCAGTGCGTCGATGCGCAGCATTTCGTCACGCGACAGCACCATTGGCGGTGCAGCAGCAGGGACTGCGATTGCAGCGGGTGCGACAGCAGCAGGCGTGTGACTTGGTCCAAGCACGCTCTTGCTGCTACTGGCGCGGTGCGAGTGCGCGTTGCTGCTGGCGCCACTTGGGATCTGGATCGACGGCGGACGGCTCAGCTGCAGCGGCGTTGCTGTCTTCTCTACCGGCGGCGCAGCAGCGCTAGTGCCTGTTACGCGCGCAGCCTTGCTGCTCGGTGTCGCTTTGCGCGCGGCTGCCATCGCGATCGCCATGTCGCGCTGCTGGTGCTGCGCGATCTGCTCGACGAGCGCGAGGTAGCTCAGCTGCGCGTTCCGGTCGTTCCCGAGCGCGAGCTTGACCTCTGCGAGCTCGCTCTCCGTGAGCGCGCAGCCCATGAGCCGCAGCACGGTCTGGAACTCGAGCACCGAGACCGCGCCCGTGCGTCGCGGGTCGCACTTCTCGAGCAGCTTGCGGCCGCTCACGTTCTGCTGCGCTGCTGCGAGGAAGCAGCGGTAGATCTTCTCAGCGAGCGCAGCCGAGAGCGCGACTGTCGCTACTGGCATTGGTACTGCTGCTGCGACTGGTGGTGCTGGCGCAGGCTCAACTGCCTTGGTAGCGCTGCTGCTACTCGTGCCCAGCGCCGCCGCAAGCGCATCCTCGAGCAGCTGGAAGAGCCGCTTCGCGTCGTACATGCGCCGGCCGTGCACGTCTTTTGCGAGCGCTGGCAGCAGCGCATCGGCCTCACTCGCGCGCAGCCGCACTGCGAGCGTCGTGAGCAGCTTGTACACGTGGCGCTCGCTCACGTGCTCGCGCTTGTGTGCCGCCGTCCAGTCACTTGCGACGCGCTGGAGCTGCGTGCGTAGCTGCTCGAGTTCGGACTGCGATGCACGAGTGCGCGTGAGCGCGTCGCTGAGCACAGTCGAGAGCGCGTGCTGCTTGCGCTTGCTACTCGCGTCGCCCTCATCGCTGCTGCACGACAGGTCGTCGCTGTCGTCATCGCTACTGTCACTGCTGCTGCTGCCGATACCAGCACCAGCAGCGCCGCTCGCGCGCGCAGCATGCACTTTCGCACTTGCACCGGCGACGTCTGTCAGGAACGCCGCAAAGTCGACGGCTGCATGCTCGCGCACACTGTAGTGCGCCGCGAGCTGCGCGACGTCGAGCGCGTGCATGTTGAACGTCACGCGGCGCTGCGTGAGCGTCGCGAGGAACTTGTCGAGCACTTTGTCAAACACGCGGGGCCGCACTTCGCGCTCACTTGCCGCGTACTTGCGAAAGTACTTGGCAAACGGAAACGCCGGTCGCAGCTTTGCGTTCAGTCGCGCGACGCGGTACACGAGCCAGTCGTGCGGCGAGAGGAGCAGCTGCTGTCGATTGCTGTTGTTACTCGGGCTGCTGCTGCTTGGAGCTGTCGCAGTCGCTGGCGTCGGCTTGCGCGACGGACTCTCTTTGCCGGTCGGCGAGTCTGCGGGTTTGACAGGCGACGGCGGCGCGTCCAACGCGTTGCGACTCGCGACTGCCGCGTTCAGCTTTGTGCTTCCCGCGTGCGTCGCAAAGTCGAGGAACTCGTTGTACGCGATGCGGCCGTCGCCGTTCGCGTCGAGGAACTGGAGCAGCAGCGCTTCGTCGTCCGGCGCGAGGTAGTGGCGCAAGCCCGCGAGCTGCAGCAGCTTGACAAACTCGGCGTGCGAGATCGCGCCGCTGCTGTCGGTATCGACATCAGCAAAGAGCTGCTGGAGTCGCTTGTGCGTGTCGCGACCCGTTGCGAGGTACAGCTGAAGCTGGTCCTGCAGTCGCGTGATGTACACGTCGAGCGCACCACTGGCGCTGTTGCCGCTGCCCGAGAACAGCGCGCTCGGACCGCGCTCGAGGAACGCGGCAAAGAGCGCGACGCTAAAGCCCGCGTGCGCATGCACTTGGAAGCACGCGAGCATGGCTTCGAGCTCTTCGCGCAGGTACGGATGGCGCACACCGGCAGCCCAGAGCACCTCCTTGAGCTCTTCGACGGTCAGGTACAGCGCGGTCGTGCCTGCGCTCTCTTTCGTCACGCCAAACGCGCGGTACACGTCAAATGATGCGTTTGTGGACTTCGTTCGCGCTGCGTGGTACGCCGTGTGTACTGTCAGCAGCAGCGCGAGCAGCTCGCTTGGCGGCGGCGACGTCGCGCCATTTGCACTTCTGCCGGTGTTCTCGCAACTCGCGTCCTGGAGCATCTCGCAAAAGTGCTCGTAGTGCACACTAACAACGATACCGCCACTCTCGTCGCTATCATGCTCACTGTCGTTTGCAAACGCTGCGATGAGCACGCGCATGTCGCGCTCAGGCACTCCAATGCCCATGTCGCGCAGCGTCGCTGCAAACGTCTCAGGCGCGATGCCACCGGTCGAGTCCTTGTCCAAAATCGCAAACATGCGCTTGAGCGAACTGCAGAACGCGGCAGCGGCCGACGGTGCAAGCCGCTCGTGCGTCACGATCGCGTCGAGGATATCGCGCACGTCGACACTGAGTGTCGGTGACACGGCGAGCTTGCGCGACGACGCGCCGCCAGCCGCTTGTGCATACGACGTCGACTCGGCGAGCATGAAGCGCAGGAACTCGTCGTAGTCGATCGCGCCGGACGCGTTCGGGTCGAAGCGCCGCATGAGGCTCTTGATCTCCTGGTCGCTCAGGTACTTGTCGACACCGAGCTCGCGCACCGCGCGCTCAAACTCGGACAGCACGATCGCGCCGCTGCCGTCCGAGTCAAAGACGCGGAACGGCACGAGATAGTTCAGTCGCCCGTCCGGCGTCTTGGCGCACTTGCGGATCTCCTCGCGCAGCAGCTGCACGCCCTCGACGAACTGCGGACTATCGTAGTGCGTCACGAACTCGTGCTTCATGTTGCGCCGCTCGTGCGTCTCGCGCAGCGTCGCGACGAACCGGTCGATGACGACAGCGCCACCGCCGCCGCAGCTCGCACCGGTCCACGCCACGACGTACACAAAGTCTTTGAGGTCGAGCGCGTTCACGCCCTTTTCGAGCGCGAGCGCGTTCGTCTCGCGCGCGAGGGTCACGAGCGACAGCCGACCGTTGCCTTCGATGTTGAGGCGGTCGAACACAGCGTCGAGCTTGCCGTCGCCCGGTACAGGGCCAACGACTTTCTTCAGGTCGTACACCATCGTCTTGCTGCGTGCAGCAGCACACAGTCACGAGTACGTACGTGAGTGCGTCCATGTACACATATATACAATCGGACATATACACATGTGACGACATACGTATAAAACCTATCAAATCTACGTGCAAATGAATGCTTAACATCGAGCATTTTCATAGCAAAAAATCGCAGCAAACAGAATAAAACGCAATCCAACTTTTTCCTCGGCATGCATACATATATACTTTGCATACGCATACAAACGCACATCTTCTTTGGATAATGGTTCACGAACGCATGGAACGCAGCCTGGTTGATGTCGCCGTTCGTCGCTGGCGCAATGAGCACTTTGAGCAGCTGGAGCTTGTCCGAGTCGAGACGCACGCTGCGCTGACGCAAAATGTGGTCCAGCGCTGCAGTCTCGACGAGTCCGTTCTTCGTCTTGAGCAGCTTCCACGCCGCACTCGAGTCGATGTTGCCGTCCTTTGCGAGCTTCTTGTTCTGCCGCTCGATCGCCCAGCCGCGGATCTCGTCGGCAGCAACAAAGATGCGCTCAGCGATGCGCGCCGATGCGTCGCACACGCCCGTGACGTACCGCAAAAAGTCAGCGTAATCCACAACGCCGTCGCGGTTCGCATCAAAGCGCTGCATCACTTTGCTGAGCTCAGCGTTGCTGAACGTGAGCTGGTTCGTTGCGAAGATGCGCTGGAAGTCGCCGCGGCTGAGTCGTCCGTCACCTAGCGTGTTGTACGACTGGAAGATCACGCGGTAGTTTGGCGCGCCACCGACGCCCGAGCGCGTTGTCATACTGCGCTGCAGTGCGTTCACGACGTCGTCACTGCGAGTTGTGTGGCGTCCAATTGGTGTTGTCGGCAGTGTGGAGAGCCGAACCGCGCAGTCAGCAATGAGGTAGCAATGAGTGTGTCACTTGAAGCACGAACTCTTGCAACGCAGACGTATAAACATATGCAAACGTATACAAACAAACAAGCAGACGCACATCTCCGAGTCGTTGAGCTCGAGGAAGTGCGCGAATGCCACCGTGTCGATCTGCTTCTTCCCAAACGGGTTCATGCGGTCCCACACGAGCGCAAAGTCCTGCAACGCGCCAGCGTATCGCGCAATAGCTCAGCCAACACATCTAGTTGCTCACATATAATATTGTATATGTTCACGAACATATAAATCACACACAAACCTTTTTGGGTATCTTGATGCCGTGCGACTCAATGCCGAGCAGCGCAGCGGTGCGCGAGACGCCGCGCGTCTTCTTGGCGTCGAACTCGTCAAACAGGCGCGCAAAGTTGAGCGACCCGTCCTGATCGACGGGGCAGTTGCGCCGCAGCGTCGTGCGCACGTGCTCCTCGAGGTCATCGATGTGGAGCCGCAGTGTTGCTTTCGCGCGTGGCGACTCGAGTGATGTTGATGCCGCCATAGCGTCGTTGTGTTGATCTACAAGGTCATGCGCTGCCGCGAGTCGCCGGCGACGAAGCCACAGAAACACGCCGGTGCGCGCGCTCCGGTCGTTCAGGTTCCCCGGCACGAGCTTGAAGCCGCGGTGCGGCGGGAGCCAGAGCCGCGCGTCCGTCTTGTCGCTCAGCTCGCCGCTTGTGAGCGCGAGGTCAATGACTTCACTCGTCGTTGTCTGCACGCTCGTGGGTGGTGCGTAGCTGAGCCAAATGTACTTGCGCTTGCCGAACGCACCGGCGCGGTTCACGTCCTGCGCGAGACACGTAAAGCCCTTGGCAATGAGCTCGCTCTCGCGCGAGCTCGCGGCGTACCGGATACCGGCGATCGCGGCTTTGCCATCTTCGCGTGGCGCTGTTTTGAACCAGAGATGCATCGCTGAGAGACTCGCGTCGTCCTGGAGCTTGGGGAAGAGCTGCGCGTAGCCGTCGCGCTTGAACGCGACTTGGTCGGCTTCGTGCACCGAGACCTTGAGGTCCACGACTGCGCTCTCGCGCGCCGGGTGCACGAGCGCAAGGGCTGCGCGGTCGTCCTTGACAAACTGCTCAAAGTCGCTCACGTTGACGCTGCCGTCGTGGTCGTAGTCCATGACACGCATCATGTACCCGATTTCCTATGGTGTGAGTGGTACATTATGGTACGTGAGTGACTGGGTAGTGGTTGTTGTATTTACAACGTATACAAAACAGCTAATACGTACACCAGACGTGAGAACGACATCGAGGTCGCGCGACATGGCGCTGTGCAGCAGCTCGGGCGCCATGACCGTGCTACCGACGCGGCTCAAGCGTCGGAACGTGTCCGAGAGCTCGTTGTCCGTCAACCGCAGCTTCTTGAGCAGCCGTCGGTACTTGAACAGCAGCAAGCGGCTGCATACACACAAGAAGTGGGCAGCAAACAGTTAGCAATTCATCCAAACGGATATAATCATATACAAACGTATATAGACGCACAGCTGATTATGGTCGAGCAGACAAAACTCGACAAAGTCCATGTGCCGAATCACGCGCTGGTGGTCCTGCTCGATGCGGTGGAAGAGCGCGTCGACCTGCTCGCTCGCAACCGCGCACTCGAACGCCGGGTCGCTCGCAATGAGCTTCCGGAACGCGTGCGGCTCGAGCACGAGCGCCTCGGGCTCGAGTGACGACGACGATGGCTTCTTGGCAGCCGCAGCGCTGCTTGATGCGACACTTCCAAACTTGCGCATGAGGTCTTTGAGGTAGTAGTACACGCTGTTGTCGCCGCGCATTGACGCGGCCTTTTCGCGAAAGACCTGCCGTGCATGGTGGCCGAGCAGGTCGTCGGCGTGCTTGCAGAGCATGTACGGCCCCTCCTGCACGCCATCGAGCGTGAGGTTTGTGAGGTACGCGTCGTCGTCATCGTCGCTGTATTCGGCACCACCATCAGCAGTAGCAGCACCACTGCTGTAGCTTGTCGTCGACAGGAGGTGCCGTGATGACGATGCCGATAGCTGCGGCGCTGCTGGCGTGCGGCGGATCGAGCCGCTAGTGCTGCCGCTGACGCCTACACGCGCCATGATGCGAGTTGATGGCTTAGCAATGAGCGACCGACGGACTGATCGGCGGTTTCAACTTTAGACATCCATGCAGTTGCGTGTGGTAGTTGGTCATTCGACGCTTCAGGATCCACGTGCCGGACTGTCGTCACTACTGACGCCGCTATGTGTGTGGCATCCCACAGAACTGCTCGCCCAATCGAACGGGAGTGCGAGCAGCCTCCAAACAAACCCCAGGCGATACACATAAGCGAGAGTGTATGTCTAAGCGTCGTTGTCGTTCGTTATCGCATCGCTCTCGTCGCTTGCCTCGCACATCTGCTGCGCACTACCAACCAGCCACTCGTCTGCCTGCCTGTCTGTCTGTATCCGTCCGAGCCAAACCAGCAGCCGCTCATGCTGCGCTCTGCATCGCAACGACGCGCAAAGGCTCGCGCGTGTCCTTGACCGAGACCTCCTGGCGTTTCTTCGGCACGTTGTACCAGAAGCGCACAAAGCCGTCGCGCGTCGCAAAGATCGTGTGGTCCTTGCCGATGCCGACGCCGCGGCCCGGGTGGTACCGCGTGCCGCGCTGGCGAATGATGATGTTGCCCGACACGACGCTCTGGCTGGTAATGGGCACATGTGCGTACATGAGGAGTGTACGGACGAGTGAGCGATGCACACGTGTCAGCACACCCAAGCAGACATATAAATGTGTAGTAGACACACACAGACACCCACGCACCCGCCAAACTTCTTGACGCCGAGACGCTTCGACTCGGAGTCGCGACCGTTCTTGGTCGACCCGCCGGCTTTCTTGCTCGCAAAGCGCGTGGCGATCGTGAAGACCGAGTCGCGGCCGCCGAGCAGACCAATCTGTGCGCTCGGCAGCACGGCTGCTGCAGCCGAGACGCGGCCGCTTACGCCCACGGAGCAGCCGAACACGCGCGCCATTCCCATCGCCATCGCCATGTTTGCACTCGCTCTGTGTGTCGTGAATGCCCTATTGCCAGCCACCGACTTGTGGCTCTTTTGGCATTTGCGGCGACAAACGCATGGGAAAGCTGCGACTGTTAAGCAAACCACAATTCTCGCTTACTAACTCCAGGTGCGGCACAACAGACAGTCAATTCGCTGCAAATGACTAGAAATGTATACTGATGCAGGAATCGAATGCCACATGCAAGAGCTCCAATCCGACTACTGCTCCATCTCACGTGTACATGCATATTGTCAACCCGCCCAAATGGTGTGCGCTCTCCATACGCAAACGAGCACGAGCGATTCTCGAACGAATCGCGCCAGCACAGGTTGACCACCAGAAGCCTACGCCTGCGCGAGCAGGTCGGGCTTGTGCCGCGCCCACGCAGCCACGAGTCGCGCGTACTCGCTCGGGTTCGACCGCTGCAGCGCTACTGGATCCTACATGTACAAACGTATAGTGTGTGTGTATATCCAGTCAGCATATCAGGCGAATAGGCCAATAGACTGACTGCCTGACGGTGTGACACGTACCGCAGCAAAGCAGACAAAGATCGTCGCTACGATCGACTCGAGAATCGACGACACGACTGCGCACATCGCGTAGCCGATCGACGCGCACGCCACGAACGTCAGCACGACGACATTGAACGTCTCTGCAATTGTATAGCAAAATAGTACGTGAGTGCAACTGCCTAATATAGGTACAATGCAACAGCACTAGCACCACAAACATAAGCGAACGCACCGCATTCGTCCCTGTGCGCCGTCGCTTCTTTTACTGTGCACTGCATTGTGAGGAAGACCGAGGCCGAACCAACGACGCCCGAGAGGATACCTGCATGTCGCAAGTCAATTGGTTAATACGTGAGTCCGTATTTACGTAAATACGGAACGAGCCAATCTACCACAAATAGTCACAAACGCACCAACGACAAGACAGCCGACAGCAAGCACGCTCTCAACAAGACTGTCAGTCAGCAAGAAGCTCCAGCCGCGGTCGCGAAAGAGCCGGAGCGTGTCAGCACCAGCTGTCACAAAGTCGTTGCCGTAGAGCGCGACGTGGCAAAACGCAAATTTGTTGTACACGAGCGCGTTGCGCTTCACGAGCGTCACGAGGCACTCGAGACACGCATTTGTTGCACTTCCGCTGCTTTTGCGCCGCGGCGCTGTGAGCAAAACGGTTTCAAATGCTTGGAGCAACGCAACAACAAGCGACCCGACGCAGATCGACCCGAGCGACGTCGTGAGCGCGCGCGTCTGCGCTCGCTGCACGGTGTTGACGTCGTGCGCGCCGGCCCACCACTCACCAACGGCGCCAGCTGCGACGCAGTGTACGACGTTCTTCGCAACGTGCACAAACCAGTAGAAGCTGCAGGCAGCACGAGAAATTGCAATACGTTGGGTCACGTTGCAATACGTTGCAATACGTTACAATCACACAGTCACAAATAACAAACGTACCTGAGCAATACAAAGAAGAAGCACGTGTTGCCGTACGACGTGATGTCGCGCTGGCTGCCAGCAACGCCTTTCGCGAGCACGCCAACGACTGCGAGACTCCACACAAGTGTCCAGACGCCGAGTGCAAGCAGCGCAGCGTACGATGTTGTCACGAGTGCCGGGAAGATCTGGAGCACGCGCGTTGCGGTCGCAAGGCTCGAGCCAGCAAACGCGATCGACGGCAAAATGCGCTTGTAGTACGACGCGACGGTAAGTGCGACAAATAGGTTCACAAACCCAATCGCGCGGCCGCCAGCGCCTGCGTCCGATATCGCAATGACCGCAGCGACTAATGCGATCGCGATGCTCGCGCGCAACGTCCACGAAATGATCTGCTCGGCGTGGCGCTGCAGTGCGTGGAGCCACAATGCCGAAACGCCGGCGCCAATGCACGACGTCGCGAGCAGCACGAGCAGCACTTTGACGCCGTGCGACGACGACGCGTCGCCGCTCTCGCGGTGTACCGTAAAGTAGATGCTCGATGCGTTCGGGAGGCCCCAGAAAAGCTGCACACACGTGTATGTATATGCGAACAGATACATATGCGTCGATGCGCATCAGTCTTGCACGCAGCGCCCCTCCGCGTACATGCATGCACACAAAACCGCCCACACGATGCATGACACGACGCATGAGCGAAACGCACCGCGATCGCTGCGACGACAGCGACGTTCACGCCGAACGCAAGCGCAAACACATGGTCCTTCGTATCGTTGCGTCGCACAGTAGTGCCTGTGGCAAAGCCTTCGCCGCGGACATCCGACGGCTTCGCGGGCAGCAGCAGCTCGTCGTCCGCATGCTCGAGCTCCATTTTGATCGCTTTCTCGACCCACGAGATCAGTCAAGTGAAGTCGATTCGAAATCTGTTCTCGATCATAATGGCATTTGATAGTATTGT